>PVHY01013912.1:0-32500 GCA_004024945.1 Uropsilus gracilis
CCCACACACAAAACAAAAACAGAGTGGGGAACTGCTGGGTTGGTGAACATGTGGAGAGACCGGGACCTCTCACATCCAGATGTTCACCTATGTCCTTTATCATGTCCTTTTCTGATAAACTGACAAACAGTAAGCGAACTATTTCTGAATTCTGTGACCTTCACTGGCAGATCAATGAAAACTCCAATCTATAGCTTGTCAGTGACGCTATGGATTTTCCATTGGTATGTGAAGGCTGGGGTTGGGGAGGCCGAGCCTGGGGGGTTGAACACTTAACTTGTAGAATCTGACTCTGTCTCCAAGCAGAAAGCATGAGAGCTGAATTCACATGTAGGATGCCCCTCAGGTATCACGGAGAACTGCTGTGTCAGAACAGTCATTGTGGTGAGAGAAGAAAGGAGGAACAGGAGAGCCAGCTTTTTCTCTCAGGGGTAGTGTCTTTGTTTGGAAACTGGGTCTTGTGGATGTAATTAAGGTAAAGATATCAAGGTAGCTCCAGGTTGGATTTAGTTGTACCCCAAATCAAGTGACTGATGTCTTTGTGAGAGAAGGGACAGAGGCAAAGGGAAGGAGGCTGGATGAAGCCTGTGTGGGATCAGAGTTCAGATACAACAGATGGAGGAACACCTGGAGCCCTGAAGCTTTGAGAGGCAGGGGATGTTCCCCCCAGAGCCTGTGAGGGGGCTTGATTTGGGATCTCTGGTCTCCAGGACTGTGAGAAAATAAACTTCAATAGTTTCAAGCCATCTACTTTGTCATCATTTGCTACTGCAGCTCTGGGAAGCTGATCCATGATGGTTCCATTTACATGAAGAAAATGTAATCTGCTGTGTGTGATGGGGCAAAAAAGTCAAGGAAACTTTCCGTGGTGGGAGTGCTCTGTTTACACTGTGATTTCACAGATGGATACACTCAGCAAATGGTACATTTTAAATGGGTACACTTATATTGTTAATTATATCTCAGGAAGGTTATAAAAAAGAAAAGCAAACAGGGTTATTTCCTAAACCCAGATCGTCTTTGGAAGGAAAAAAAAATTGTGAGAAGACCTGGGGATTAAAATTTTCCTCAATGAAACCTCTCTCTAAAGAAATGCAATTGCCCATGTGAGAATAGGACCTTTGCTGCCTTATAGATGCCTAGACTTTATATTTTCTGAGACTCTTAAATAACAGTAAGGTGGTTTCTTTCGATAATCCAGTTTTAGGCTTTTCCTTTCACCTTACTAAGTTCAAAGTCAAGCTTAAAACCTCTTTTTATAACTTTTTTAAAAGCCATAAAGTTGTCCAAGCTAGACTTTGCAAATTGGTCAACATAACTTGGGACTCTGGGCATGATGGCGCATCTATAATTCAAGCGCTGGGAGGCAAGAGGAGAGAGATCACTTGAGTTCGCCGGTTTGAGACTACCCTGGGCAACATAGTGAGATCTGTTCCTTGAAAAAAGCAGCCGGGTGTGGTGATGGGTGCCTGCAATCCCAGTTACCTGGGAGGCTGAGGCTGGGGATTGCTGAGTCCATGGGATCGGGACTACCCTGGACAACATAGAGAGACCTAGTCTGAAAACAAAACAAACAAACAAACAAACAAACAAGTCAAATAAACACTACTTGGAACTAGTGTCTTCCCTTGTGTGCAAGTTTGTACACAGAGGTGAGAATTCGCCACTTTGCTAAGGAAGAACATTTAGACTCTGCTGGACAAGATAGCCTTCCTATCTTTAAAGACTTATGAATTTCTTGAGAGAACCCTTCCTCTTGAGATTCCTCTACCCTAGACTCCTCACCATGAATTGTGTGCATTACCTCAGCCATATCATAGGGGGAGATTCGAAAGGTCTAGAAGTCTAATTTTTAACACGTTTCCTGTTCTGAGGCAGCAAATTCAGGGACAGCACCTTGAGAATCAGTGTGTTCTCTTTATTTTTATTCTTGGGTTTGGAAATTTCATAAGGAGCTGTCCTTTCCATGAATGCTATCTGCAGCTCAGGAAGGACTTCCTTCTGCTGACTCAAGTCTTTCTTCAGACTGGAAGTGTTTTTTTCTTTGACTTGTTTAATCATTAACTCCCTCTCTGTTCTTTTTTTTCCCTTCCTTCTAGAACATCTCTCCTCCACATGAAAGGCCTGAATTTGTCCTGACGTTCTCTCTCTTTTGTCCTGTGTCCTCTATATATCTTTATACTTTTTCTGGGTGATGGCATATTCTGCCAGGCCTTTCAACTGGTTCTAAATTATAACCACTCACTTTCATAAGTTGTCCATTAAATCACTTAGTTCAAATATTAATTTTTAAGTGAAAATTCTTGTTATATTTTGGGAGTTTCAGAGTCTCTTTGTACCCTAATTAAATTTCTTTTGAGGAATCTGTCTCTGTCAGGCTGAAGTTCTCACTCTTCCATGAGGTCTCTTTCCTTTGGAAATGCCGACCATGACCAGTCACGTTTACCTTCCTCCATTTGTCTTCATCTTCCACCACCTGCTCAGTGCTTAGCCTCAGAAATCAGGCCAAACTGCTAGGGTCTCATGAGAACTGTGAACCCCAATACCCTACTGCCTCCCCGGAATTTTCTATTTAGAAACATTGATGTGGATGAAGGATACAATTATATTGTGTCTTTGAGGTATGGAGGGCAAAGGAAAGAAGGTCAGGGCTCTTGCTTCATTCTGGAATATCATAGTCTGGCTATCACATACTTTGGGAGATGAGAGACCTTCAATCTCCGAATTCCATATACCATATATAATTCCATACACCATGTATAAAATTTAATATGATATATATGTAGTCATATAATCCTATTTTTCTTAATTGTATATGCACACACTATATGTGTATGAACACACTACATTATATATCTGTATCCAGCTTCCTCTTTCCTTTAATTCTACACTGGGAATCCCTTGACTGGGAGGAGCATTCCAGGAGGGTTGTGCAAGAGGAGGCACTGAGCAGCTTGAATGATGCCAAACCTACACCTGACTGAGACAGAAAGGGTCTTCTGACTCACTCCTGATCCCCTGCTGCTCATCAGGTTGGGAACCAGCTATGAATTTATGGCCAAAACCTTGGCCAATGTCATTGTGTGGATTGCTTGCATATCACCTTGGCACTGCAGCTGGCAGGATTCAAAGTCCCTCACCCATCTTCTCTTTGTGCTCTACTCAGTGGCTATAGCCAATGCAAGGGTGACTCCTTCACCATTTGCAAAAAGAACTCATCTTCTCTGAGGTCTGTAAAGTTTCTTTGGGTTCTTGTTAACCAAGCAATGTAAAGTAGCAATTTGCAAAGAGGCGCTCACTCAGCCCCCAGTTCCTGATTCCACTCCTTGGGTTCTCAGTATGGAGGAAAGCGACAAAATTAATAAAGGGATGGGGGTGGGTACAACTCAGGGCTATGAATTCACTTCCTATAACAGGGTAGAGTGAGTCTGATTAAGTCCAGGTTTTACTCAATCTCATTACACAGCTGAACGCAGGCTTGGTGAAGCTCTTAATGAATGGCTGCAGTTGCTAATTGTTGACCTGGTTTCTGCATGAACCACACTTCTGTTTCCAAAATCTAACCCATCTGATCTATGTGTAAACCTGGAGGCTGAATCAGCAAGTACACAAGGCAAGCAGCAGGGTCATCTTTGGAAATATATTCAGATATTCAGGTCAGAGTAGGATTTTTACCTTTTTAATTAAAGGCAATGCATGCCTGCTTCTGGATTCATCACCAGCTTAGACAGAGGACTTCTGCCCTGGGGCTTTCGTTAAGGTGATGTGCCTTCTGCAGTTACTCTTCTCGGCTCAGCAACTGCTTAGTTTCCCTTCATCTCGGAGCCCCTGGGAGCTTGAAGGTTCTGGAGAACTGAATGATAACTCTGCTCATGCTGGGAGCCAGCTGGAGCCATGACCTCACCATGGAGAAAGAAGGGACCATCGTCTTTGTGAATTACAGTGTCTTTCTCTTGTTCACAGGGAACTTTGCAAGATTCTTATCTATTACAATTACTTATGAGTCTCACACTAGCCTTCAGGTAAACAGGTAAAAAAGTAATATCCCTGCTATTATTTCATGGAGAAGAACAGTCTGAGGGACTTGACTAAGCTCATATAGTTTTTTAGCAACAGAACTGGGAGTCAAACCCAAGTCTCTCAGTTTCTTGTTTCTATCTATTAAAAGCCTGCCAGTTCCCTGGATCTGTTGCTGGGTCCTTCCTACTTTTTACATCACTTTTGGTTATGAAAGATTATTAACCAGCAGCACCTTTATGGCATGCTAGAAAATTTTCTTCCTGAGAGGCGCTGGGAATGAAATGCCTTTTATCTGTGATCCCAAAATCACAATAATTTAAAACTACATTGAACCAAGTACATGGGCTTGTCCTGCTCTAAACCTGGTCTCATTTTCCTGTGAGCTCTATATGGGCATCCACATATCTGATGTGTCTGGATTCTTGACATCCAGTCTGGTGTGCAAGGCATCCAGTCTAGTGTACAAGGCATACAGCCTGTGAAAACCCGCTCCAGATCACACATGTATATTGCTCTGGAGACTGCTTCCTTTCTTGACAGTAGCATATTGAAGGATTTCTGCAATTTACCTTCTCCAGGGAGATACAGGCTAATTTTCAGAACTTTGCCTTTGACCCAATGGTAGCCATGGATTTTGCACAGATGGAAAGTAGAATCATACTCTGATTTCTGTTCTGACCTCTTCTAGGTCCAATGATAATTCCACAAGATGTTGTCTGGACTGTTCAATCTCTTTAGTTCCTTCAGTGGAACTGTAACTCCCACGTACAAGGTTTTTGCTTCTCTACCTATAACATCAGGCAGGCTGTACCTGCAGGCAGCCTAGTTGTAGTGGCCATTGAAGGGGAAAGTGTGGAGTGGGAACTCCTAAAGGGTTGGAATCAGTTTTAAGCAACTTTGAATCAGGCTGACTGGAGTTTTCCCATCTTGCCCAAGCTGGCTGCCATGTGTCAGGTGGGCTTTGCCCAATAGAGAAAGGAGGGGGCCATCCCCCAAAGACCAAGAACTTGGAGTCATGTTGAATCCCAGTGCTGGCACTTACTTGAACCCATTCTCAAAGGAGAAAGGATTTTCATAAATCAAGTGTAGAGGTCTGAGGCGAAGGGTTGGGGAGGGGAGAGGCCGACTTCAGCCTGCAACTGTGGTAGTTTGTGAAGCTTTTTGACAAGGAATTAGACACCACTTCAGTCCTACAGGCAATAAAGACCTTGACTGGAAGCTATACTGACAGAAGTTGGAATTTAATTAGCATGGCAGACATACCATAACCCAGAGGTAACCTTGAGATGGTGTTTTTCATTTTCTGTACACCTAGTCCAAGGCTTTCAGAGAGGTAGGTGAGAACTTAAGACTTTAAAGTATGTGTTCTGTGCCTGGAGAGAATTTCAAGTTCCAAATTCCAGAACAATCTTGGACAAGTCATTTGAATGTTTTGGCTTTCGCTTTTCTTCCCTATAAAATGAAAGTGCCCCCTGGAGCTCTAATAGTTTCTGTCCTTGCTATCTCCAAAGAATGAACTGCGCAGTTTCTGGAGTGAATTACATTAATATTGTCAACCTTGTAGGGCTGAAAACAGTACTGCCCTCTCCCCCAAAAAGCAAAACAACCCCCCCCATAAAACAACAACAAAAACAAAGCAACAAAACAAAAACAAACAAACCCCACAAACAGACCAAAAAGCCTATGGAATTCCATCTTCATCTTATATTTGAAAATCCAGTTGGGCTGAAATGGAATGTTAAAAAAAAATGCTCAAAGAAAATACACTGAACTTTCCTTCTTTGCCCTCTGCTTATTTTCATATCTTAGTGTGTTTCAATGTACAACCAAGTTGTTAATGTTTTCTGTTTCATAAACAGAACATCTGTAAACTCTGCTCCTGATGTTTTCAATCAGTTTGGCTATTAGCTAACAAGGGAGCTAGTTTGAACTGTAGAACTCAAGGTCACTTTCACTGTTCTTTCATTTGCATTCTCCGTATAACTCACTGTGTTAATGCTCTCCGAAAGCACCCTGCTTTAAATATATCTTTGCTTTCTCCCTTGGGTCTAGGACAAAATAAAACAGCCACCCCATGCAGAGTCCTACACTGGCTTAGCTCAATGATTCATAACTGGTGAGCTATATTCTGGGGCTCAAAGAGTGACATTCATTTATATCTTCAAAGGTAATCCTCTGAGCCCTGATAAATTAGTCACCAGGTACTGCTAGTTGCTGATTGGCTTTGGCATCTAGACTTGAGAACCAAAGGAGTGTCAGCATAACCTGAACTTTTTTTCTGATCCACAGTGGGGCCTGGGGCAGTATAGGAAGCATGCTCCCTCTGGATTCTACCAGAGAGGGACAAAGAGAGCTGGTTGGGACCCCACCTATCCACGGGGCTCTTGCTTTTCCTAGAGGCCATTTTGCACAGTCATCCATGTTTAGCTAATGCGACCTGAAGAGCAATGCTAAGAGACCTTGACTTATTTGGCAGTCATTCTCCCTCTTTCTGTACTTTGGATGTCATGCCCCAAACTTCCCCCTCCTCCCATCCCATCTTCACTTGGAAACAACTATGACTTTTTCACTTAGTGTGTATTTTTCTTCCAAAGTGGTTTTGCTAGATAATTTATCTTTATATTTTTCTTTGATAGTAAGCTGTTTGAAGTGTTAACCTATTATTGATGAACTCCAAGGAATTAGTAATAATACCTGAGTCACTTTTTTTAAGTCTTGTCATTCATGTGATTTTCCAGAGTCTTCAGGATTTCACTCTGGTCCACCAGAAGCCATTTATCCACATCAACACTCTCACTTCCTTTCCTTCATATGCTTGGTTATTTTCCTTAAGCAGAAATATGTGATAGGATAATTTTACAAGATCTCCATGGAAGTCAAGCACTGGTGACTTCAACTGCTGGTGGCAGGCCTATCACATGTCCTAGACATGAAAGTGTTAAGCAGTAGAGGAATAGGAACAAAATCAAAATTCACAACTTGCTGGCTGCTGTGGATGGAGAGATTTGGGGGAAAGGGGAATAAGAATGTGGCAATACAAGGAGTAAATGTAGGTGAAAGGTCTTGAACAAGCAGACAGACACGTAATGTGGCCTAAATTAACTCTTCTTAACCTTGGTTTCCATACAGCCAGTGAGATTTTTTGGAAATTTCATCTAAAGATTGAAAGATTGTATTTTCTATCTAATTAAGTCTCCTCTCACCTTGCATTGAGAGCCTGCGAGGTGAAATCCAGCCTGCTGTGGGGAACAGAGTCCTGGGAAGACTAGGAGGAGAGGTCACCTCCAAATCAGGGAAAACCTCCATCACAATGATTTGCAGGAACAAGGACAACAAGTCCATGAACTCAGCAGAGACAGAAAGTGAAACAGGGTGCCTTTCTCTGAGTCCATCGTGAGTGCTGATGTGTCAATGCTCTACCAAGTTAGCAGAGATGGCAGCATTTAAAGCCTGTTGTCAGGACACACATGCTACATCCATATTTCAAAGTAGGCAACCACGGGCAGAAAATCAGACTCGGATGAAGCCCTACGTGACACATGGGTTGTAAGTATCTATGTGAACTGCTTTCCCCTGGAGAGAATGTGCTCAATGCTCCAAATGTTCCTCTCTTTTGTTTTCCCTTGACTCTTCGGGCCATAACTTGCTAATAATTCTATGATGGTGGTGACCTTAAGGATGTGTTCTTCTGGGCCGGGCACGGTGGCATGTGCCTTTAATCTCAACCTCGGGAGACCGAGGCTAGGAATCGTTTAAGTCTGTGGGTTCGAGACTACCCTGGGCAACATAGATCTAGTCTCAATAATAAAATAAAATAATAAAGATGTGCTCTTCAGCCACTTCACTTTGAGGAAATGGAAGCTTTAAAGGGTTAAATCATTTCTCAAGGTCACGAAACTACTCAGAAACAGAGAAAACTCGGGCTGCTCTTACACCAGGCTATGAACACCATCCTAGCGGCTCCTGACAGCCTTCCTCACTGCAACCCTGGAGCTGCAAGTTGGGCATGCAGAAGGACTGTTTCCTCACAGAAAGTCTTTTGTGTGGAAAGGAGTGAGGCTGGAGGGACAGTTGAAGGGATCTCTCCTATCAATAGGGTGATGTGAGGAACACCAAAAATCACCATTTATGTGGGTTTCTCAGGACTGCTATAACAGATGACCACAGTGGGGTGGTTTCAAGCAACAGAGATTAATTTACTCACATTTAAGGAAGTTCGCAGTCTGAAATCACAATGTCTGGAATCTCTAGGGGAGAAACCTTCCTTGTCTCTCCCTAGCTTCTGGAAGCTGCTTGGCATCCTTGGATTATGGCTGCATCATCTGAGCCTCTGCTTCCATCACCACACGGCCTTCTAAACCCGGTGTCCCTGAGTGTCTTTTTCTGTAATGACACACTTATTGGATTTAGGGCCTCCCCAAATCCAGCGTGATCTTTTAATCCTTACCTTGATTACATTTACTAAGACCCTCTTCCCAAAAGAGGTCACATTCTGAGGCTTAAGGTAGACATCAATTTTGGAAGGACACTGTTCAACCCATGACCTCATTTATTTGGAAATAATAGCTAATAAGTGGAGACTAAATCTGGAGCATTACATAAAAAGTAAAGAAATAAATTTTTTTCTATTTATGAAATCTTGTGATGGTCTATTGCAAAGCTTGTATTCTCAAGTTAAAACTCCCTAATAAAAGGCTTAGAGGTGATATTAAGCACTCAATAAAGTTTTAAGAGAATAATATATTTTTAGTGTATTTTTCTGTGCCAGACATTGCACTCAGTGACTTACTTGAACTATTTCATTGATTCCTTTCCAACTCTCCATGGGCCCTGCACCATCACTGTAGCTATTTTACAGGAGAGGGACCTATGTTTCAGTGAGTCTAAGCAAGGAGGTCAGACTTGCATGCTGAGCTCCTAGTCTCCATACTGGCTGAAGACCTCACTAGTCTGTGCATTTCCCTGTCTTCCTGTGACATAGGAAGCAGTATTAAAGCTGCAGAATGAAGGCACCGCAGTCACTGGAGGTTGAGAATATCCATAGCAGGGATTCCAAATCTGCTGACTCACAATGGGGATACTGAGTCAAGACCAGCTCTTTGGAGGAAAACTCTATGGATTCAAATCCCCCATAACCATTTCCTAGATGTAGCTACTTCTTGTTACTAGAGCAAATCACCAAAAATTTAGTGTCTTTCAAAAATGTGTTTTCTTACAACTCAGGCCTTCTAAAACTGAGGTATTTGCAGAGCTGTCTTCCTTCTGGAGGCTCTAGAGAAGTATCTGTCCTTGCCTCACCAGCATTTAGAGACTACCTGCGTTCACTGGTTCACTGGCTTCTTGAAATCACTCTAATTTCTGCTTCCAATGTCACATGATCCTGTATCTCCCTCTGCAAGAACCTTGAAGTGACATAGACCCTCTCAAATAATCCAGGATAATCCCTCAATCTCAAGATCCTTAATCACATCAGCAGAGGCTCTTTGCCATGAAGGCAACACATTCACAGCTTCTGGGGATTGGAATATTGAAGCTTACTTTCCCACCTCAAAATCAATAGACAAATAATGGTGTCTAAAGTACTGAGCTACAGTCAGCATCAGGTGAGAGTACGAAGCTATACCTAAGTCAGAAGTTATTGTCATGATCTAAGGTGATAGGATGTCATTGTAGCCTATGGGCTGATGAGTATGGGGTCTATTGTCTCCACCCAGACCTAGAATGTGTGATAGATCCCCCCATTGGTCAAATAAGCAAAGTAGTGTCAGGGGAGGTCCAATCAACAAGACCTATTGATTTGGGGTAACAAAGAGCTTTACAGATTTACTAAGGCTACTTTCTGCTGTTCCTAAAGTCATTCTAAAAGATATTGCAAGGGTGATAACAGGGACTCCTGCTTCTCTCAGAAATCTCTCACTTCTGTGGCTAAAGCAGAACCTAAAGCAGTTCTGGGCATATGCACGCCATTGAGTCAAGCAAGCCATAGTAGAACAGAGCCCTTAACTAATTCGCTGTTCAGATCCAGAAACAAACTCCAAGTTAGACTCTGTCTACCCCTTCCACCCCCTTGGTCCCCATGACCTACCTTTACCTGAAGGTGATGTGGGTAGTGTGATTTGTGCAGGAGAAATTTCAGTCCCAGCTCCCACCTTCTCCCTATCACCCCACCACGGACTCTTAGCTTGAGACTCCAGTCTCTGAGAAAATCTTGCTAAATAGCAAATATCTTTGGCAGAGTGACACTGTTGGACCCCATGAAGATGCTTCAGGGATCATTTCTTTCAAATGTATTATTTTACAGACGAGGAAACTGAGGAACCGTGAGGACTTAGGGTCAATCACAAATTTAGAAGAGACAGTCTCCATGTGAGACCACCCTGCCCTTCTGATACTAACTGCAACTTCAGAGATTGCAGATTTGATAGTTTGCCACAAGACTCCCAATATAGATAAGATATAATCTCAGGAAGAGACACATAAGGGAGAGTCCGTGGGTTCCATAAGCAAAGCTTCTGATCTCTTCTCACACATTGGGACATAGCAGCGATTTCCTGGCATTGATGAGTGAAATGCACATGAATATTGCCAACCAGTGAAGCTCACCCAACTCTTGATGTTTAGAGTTTTGTGGGCACTCCATGATACAAACAACTGGTGACGGAGGGATCAGTATTTCGTGTGGTGAATCTCTCGACCCTCTGAGTGTGAGCTGAAGCCCTTTAATCACATTCTTGGTATTGCTGGCATGACCCATTACCACTAAACAAACATGGGTCCTAGAAGCTCAGGACCAACGCCAGACCTGTTTGGGGGCCAAGTTGAATTCTCTCCTGCATGTGATTTGAATGACAGTCAAGGTGATGTGGTGTGGTCACCATTATATTTAAATCACAAAAACTCAGTTATTCTTTATATTCTTACTGATCAGGACATCATGTTAAGCAACATAAATAGTAGTTAAGGATTTGGATTCTGGAACCAGATACAGAATCACACTATAGCTCTGCTGCTTACCACTGTGGGATGTAGGACAAGTTCCCACTTCTTTTGGTCTTGGTTTCCTCATTTGTAAAACAGGGATAATAAAAACCCAATTCATAGGATCAATAAAGACAAAACATTTGAAAACAGCATCTAAAATATTTTCTGTCCTGGGCAACTTTAGTTTTTAATACTATCAAGCAGCAAAAGAATCGAATAAGTCAGAAAATAGTTAAGTTATCCATAATCTTCTCCCTTTTTACTTCCCACCCAATTGGCAGCTAGGTATATATTGTTCCAACATTTTCTGTTCATTACCATTGAGTAACTGACATATAGTCTACAATTTTATTTCTACCTAAGATTTTTGCATTTTTAAAGGCACGAATATTTTTAGATATTGAATGAACATGGAAAACTAAGCCACAAAATAGCTACCTTATGTTTGCACAAATGTTAACCTTGTGAGCTTGGGGGCCCACCTGAGTTGGAAGTCTTCTTGATTTGTTGAAAGTCACAATAATTAATGTTGTTAATCTGCCCCTGCCCCCACCTCACCATCCTGTCCCAGCTCTATGATTCTTTCATCACACAGAAGAATAGTATTTGTCAGGAAACATTTTGCTAATGTGGAGGAAGACAAATAAACTTGTGGAAATTTCTACTCACCTCAGTGGCATATTTCCAGTTTTTTAATTGTGCAGTTGAAAAATACTGTGTTTAGCTGTTATGCCTACAACTGAAAAGATTTGTATAAAAAAACAAAACAGGCAATTATGTCCAATTAAGAGAAAATAGGATCAAGTTCCTACTAAACGCCAGCCTGGGCCTGGTCAGCCTGCGAGCAGCAAACTTCAAGAAGACAGTCTCAGGCAACCCAGCCCAGCAGAGGACACGTGTCCAAGGCTGACAATGACACTAGATAAACATTCTACTCAGCAGCATGAAGCTGCAGGAGCATTTGATTATGATTTGTTTCCACCTTGGGTGGTTTCTAAGGGCACCCAGGTAGGGGTAGCCACCTCCTGGACCTGAGACAAGAACACGGTACCGCTTGGGAACAAGACAGCTGATAGAGGGAAAGAATTATATTGAGGCTGGCAAGGACTGTGGTGACCATCCATGGAAAATGACTCTGTCAGAGCTCGAGTTTTCCTTCTCACTAACATGAGAGAAAAGACTATCCTTTCAGGGATCATTTCTATAGTTCTTCACTAATGTGAGAGAAACTGCTGTCTGCCTTTGAGAGAAAGCAGGTGGAAATGTCCTGAAACATCACAGTCTGACAACTCTTCTCCCTCCATTTTGGATGGGGCGCTAATTGATGAAATGAATCCCATCAGGCATTTGCAGAAGCACTTCTTGTGTTTCAAGAGATTTTTGGGTCATCAGCATGATTTTTATTTAGAGCAGCTTTATGAGAGTTGTGGGATAGTGACATTAAACACAATGAGGATGGTGAAGCTTGGGGTTGTCCTGGTATGAGGCGATCAGGCCAGAGGGGAACAGAATCACAGCCTCCCCTATATTCTTCTAAGTACTCTTAGTTGTCTTTGTACTTCATCTTATAACCTTTCTGGATTGCTTTTTTTTTTTTTAATGGGCAAGAGTGTTCAAATTGCAAGGCACGCTGGCACCATTTACATTTTAAGAGGCTTAAATTTTTAATTTTCTTTTCATTTCATTGGAACATTTTAGAAAGTCACACTGCTCTTTATTACACTGCATTCTGAACATAGCCTACCACACTGGCCCTGACCCCTGAGGGCCCTGCTTGGGCTGGGCTTTCAGGGCATAGTAAAGAGGAAGAGGTTCAAATTGAGAATGTTCCATGAAGCAAAAGCAGACCAAAGCCCTCTGCCGCGGAGCCCTGTTACGCTTCAGAGATGGTAGACAATGGGGTTGGATTATGGGAATCCAATAGAGGAAGAGCTCACAGCTTACCTATTGCGCTTTCTGCAGCTCATACTAACTTCTACCTTCTGTCCCTCAGAGCGTTGTTGGAGGGCACCCCTCCCTTGGCTCAGCCTGCAGAATCACAGAGGCTATGTCACAGGGTTTGAGGTATCTTGTCTGCCAGATTTCCACTGGAATGTCCTCCTCATTAGATTTCAGAAGGAACAGTTCGTGGCTCCATTAAAATTTTCTAACTTATTTTGGTTTCACCCTTAAGCAACTGCTTAATTAGCTTGTTTCCCTTGAGACTAAACATGTTCCTGTGGTGGGAGCAGAGAAAATGAATAACTTCTGGAATATAGAGCAATTGGGCAGGGATTTTGGAAAGAATTCTCCCTTTTCTCAGGTTTTTCTTGGAAGGAAATTTTTGTTACCATCTCAGCAGATCTGTTTTGTGTCCTGAACGCTGCCTCAGTTTACCTCTGGTCACTTCCAACTCTTGCAGCAAAAGGAGTGAAAACTAATCCGCTGCAAAGCTGACCTTTAAAAGGAATGATATTTCGGGTGTTAGTCTCATGCTCACCACTTCAGGCAAAGTCTGTTATTCCCGAGAGAGCACCAAAAACGTACACATCAACAGCAGGTTGCTGATTTTCAGTGGCCATCTCTTTGTCCTGGTCATCAAATCAACTCTTCTTTTGAGTTTTTAAGCATAACGAGCATGTGCAGAAGGGATTTTCATCTGTCAATTGTGACCTTGCTCCTTTCAAAGGCTCATCTTTTGAGCCCTTATTTGTGAGAAGTACACGACATGGTTAAAGAAAGTCTGGAGTACTTCTGTTTTAAAAACAAATACTTGGCTTTGAATTTTCCTGCATGTGCTAATGACTGGTTAAATATTGTCTTCTTTCCCAGGAAAATCATTATCTTGGTGGCTAATGGTAGGAACTGTTCATTCTGGCCTCTTCCCTTTCATGTCAGCCATGTACATTACCTAATTTGATTGTTGAACACGTTACTTGGCCAGGCATGGTGGTACGTGCCTGTAAGCAGCAGCCTAGGAAGCCATGGCGGGGACTGGGGATCACAGTTCGAGCTCCGCTCGGGGCAACGCAGCCAGACCTAGTTCCAAAAAAATAGCTAGGCGTGGTGGTGTGTGCCTGTAATTCCAGCTACCTGGGAAGCTGAGGCTGGGGATTGCTTGAGTCTGTGTTACCCTAGGCAATGTGAGCCTGCGGTTCCATGGGCAAAAATAACGATACCTAGTCTCAAAAAAAAAAAAAAAAAAAAAAAAAAAAAAAAAAAAAAAAAAGAACACGTTACTGACTCCCTTCACATCCTATATACTCTGTTAGTTGCTGGTTATATGGTGCAAACAGGCCATGGGGTCAATCTCTATAGAATTTACAGTGTTGAAACAGAGACAAGCACTTAAAAATATTTATATAGACAAATGAACACACACACACACACACACACCCCTATATCTATCTAGCATATGAATATACACAAATAGAGAAACTGGGTCTTCAGAGCCAGAGGATCCTGAAAGGATTGAGGAGCTTTTTTTTTTTTAGACTAGGTCTCGTAATTTTGGCCGTGGAACCGCAGGCTCACATTACCCGGGGTACCACAGACTCAAGTGATCCCCAGCCTCAGCTTCCCAGGTAGTTGGGATTACAGGCATGTGCCACCACACTCAGCTATATTGTTTTGGAACTAGGTCTTGCTATGTGCCCCGGGTGGGACTTGAACCATGATCCCTGGCCCCGGGTCATGGTTTCCTAGGCTGCCACCTACAGGCATGCACCACCTTGCCTGGCCTTGAGGAGCTTTTTGACTGGAAAGGTTCATTCTAGCTGTTGAATCGAGAACTGACTTGAGGGAGCCAGATGAGGAGTGCAGGCCATCAAAATGGAGCCAGAGAGGGAGGGAGGTGAGGGACTCAAGTTCTCTCTTGATGGGAGAATTGACAGCACCTCATGATGGATTGAATGAGGGACTCATTCACCGAGAGGGAGGCATAAAAAATGAATCTTTTCCCTCTGATTTATGCCTTGCCTGCTTAGTGAGTTTCACTTCAGGTGACCTTTCTCCCATGACTGGGCTCCTGTCTCATTCCCAGTCAGAAATGAGCTGAGCTGGTTTTTCCACTCTGCTTGAGGACCTTGACTGGGAGAGGCAAGGCAACTCCACGGGAGGGATCTCAGGCAGAATAATTACCTGGAGGGTTTATTTATTTATTTTAACTGTTTTGAAAGCCACAAAGCCACATGCTATTGTAATGATTCCTTGCAGATTTTATATTGCATGTGGTAAACTATTAGAAGTAGAAATGTGTTTTGTAACAAATATCAATTTCTCATCACTAAACAGTTGGCTAAAACTGCTAATTAGTGTCAAAAAGGAACTGGTTCTGGACTGGAATTTGTTTCTCCTCCAGGTCTGGGGATATTTTTGTCTGTTTGGTTGGTTGCACCATCTGGGGAGGAATATCCATTTCTTGGATTTGAACCTTTTAGGAGTGACTCCTTTCTCTTTGTTTCTGCAAATATCAAGAGCATTTTGAAAAACGGGTCTGGTTTCAACTAACTTCCACAGGAGGCTTTGTTTCCTTTAAAATGTTTTTACAAGTTTTTTTGTCTATTATATTTATTGTATTTAATAAAATATCTACAGCATATCAAATTCTAAGAAACTTAATGCTTTTTTTTGACATAAGCTAATAAAGTGGGTAGCATTGTCCTTCACCCCAAGTTGTATGATGGGTGTGTGGTGGAAGTGGAACATGACCCTAAGTGAACCTCTCTTGGCCCATTGCTTCATCTGGGAAAGGGTGGCTCCTAATCCTTGGGGTCAAGGTCCTCAGTGGTGACCTCTTTTGGCTGATCTGTGATCCCCCATGTACATTAGCAATGGGGGGGGGCATTATAAACCATTGTAAGAGGAAACAGAGGCCTCCTTCCTAGCACCCCAACTGAATATAATTACTTCCAGTTCTAACAGCCTAGGTCACTACACATCTTCTTTGATTTTCTTTCAGTTTTCATCTGTTAAATTCCAAAGAAATTCTATTTTTTTTTTTACTGTATCTTCATCATGCCCTCTCCAAACTAAAAAGGACAGTTGCATCATGATGGCTGATAAAAGAGCCAGTGATACTTTTTAATCAAAAACTATTTCTTCCAGACTTGATTCTAGCAAGTTTTCTCCTGTCTAATTATGGGTGTTAACTCAGAAAGATCATTAGTTGTTTTTCAGGTCAGCATATGACCAATACTCAGGAGATTGGTGTGAGCTGGTGTTAAATCCTTAACAAGAAAGGGGTGTGTTGTGCGCCCTTTGTGTGCCCAGCCTCATACCAGGATCTAGAATGCAGAAAGGCTCTGGATATTTAGAACATACATCACCCCCCAACTTTACTCTTGCTCCATCACACACTGATTGTGAAGCTTGGCAAAAAGCTATTTCTCTAAGCTTCAGATTTCTCATTCAAAATTAGAACTGCACAGAGCATCCACTTTGGTGGGCTGGATGAGAGGTGACAAGTCCCTCACAAGGTCTCAGTGTCTCCTGATGTTATGGAAGGAAAGATACAAGACACCCCCAAGGTAATTTATTCAACACGCTCACACATGCACACACATGTATACATACATGAGGGACAGTGATTTTTAATGTTGGGGGAGGAAGGGTGAATATTCAATCTCAAATTATTTTCATAAAACTAAATAATACATCTTCTCCATAACAAATGGCAGGAGGTAAAAAAAGAACATTTTGGGTTTATGAGGGAGATTTTAACTCTTTGCTTAATGAATGATGCAAGCTGGGGGTACTGGCTGAGTACTTGTTCTTGGCACATGTATTAGCCAAAGGTCTCCCCGATGACCACCACTCATGACTCTCTGGAAGGGCAGCAACCCCACTGGCTGGCGGCTTCCTTCATTTGCCACACTGCTGGGCCAAGGCTGGATTGTGAGCAGCAAAGGATTTTCCCATTGGTTTCCCTGCTTCAGTGCACTGAAATATGGGTGGAGTCTTGCTTTTCTCTTCTTTTGAAGGCAGTGTATTCTCAGAGGGTATTTGCATTTTCTTTAACAGCCATAACTGAATTTCCTATTTATTACCCATTTGCATGCCTTGGCAGCTGTTGTCCAGAACAGATTCCAAAAAGGAGTCTAGAGACTCTTAACTCATATTTTCTGTAGAAAAGCCCAGTTGTAATGGAAGGAGCTCTCTCCCTCTCTCTCTCTCTCTCTTTCTCTCTCTCTCTCTCTCTCTCTCTCTCTCTCTCTCTCTTTCACTCAGGTTTTTTTTTTTTTTGAGACTAGGTTGCCCGGGGTAGTCCCAAACCCACAGACTCAAGTGATCTCCAGCCTCAGCCTCCCAGGTAGTTGGGATTACAGGTGCCTGCCACCACACCCAGCTGCTTTTTCAAGATCATGTTGCCCAGGGTAGTCTTGAATCGTGGACTCAAGCAACCCCTTGCCTCTTGCCTCCCAGCACTTGGATAACAGTGCACGCTACCATGCCTGGCTCACCCAGGTTTTACCTGGCTATTTATTGCCGGTAGCTGAGGAATCACCTGTTTGGGGAAGAGAGAAACAAAGGGTGATGTGTATTACCATTGGCTCTAGATTTTTGGCATTGATTAATTCTGCCTCGTGCAAGTGTTCAGATGACTGGGGCCCTTCTTTGCTTTTCTTAACTCATAGTCAATGAATTTAAGTTATTATAGATCTTTATTTTTCTTTGGTCCCCAGTTCTCTGGGAATCGGATTGCTTGTCCATCTCTGGCATTGCTCTTGCTTCTGACAAGTTCCTAATCTAGAGCACTCTTCAGCATCCCTTTCTGTTCCCAGAAAGTTGGGAGCTGATCGTACCTGCTTTGCTGAAGCAGAAATGATTACTTGTGACTTAGACCTCCTTAGCTCCTCTGTATCAAGAGAAAGGCATTCCTTTGAGGAGTCTCTTCCATCTATTCCACTATCAATTTGAGAAAAAATTTCTCCCAGGTCAACAAAGTCATTATTTTCCCCTAAAAAAGGAATTTCTTTGGCTGTAGACTCAGAGGCACAGGTTGTGGGGTCTTTCCTGGCTGACCTTAGCCACTGTGGTAGCCTCACTGGTTGCCCCTGAAGAAGAGTCCAGTAACTTTCCCACCACAGAGCTTTGTGGGTATGTGTTCCTTTGAGTTCTCAAAAAGTTTTGTTGATTTGGAATCTGAAGTGATGGTTCTCTCTGTGTCTTGCTGTTGTCTTGCCTGGTTGAAAGATTTGAACTTGGTAAATGGATCGATATCCTTTTCTGAAGTCAGGTGCTTCCATTCTTGACCTGTTCAGATGACAGAGATCCTGAGGTCAGACTGGTGAACTGCAAGTCATTGTAGAGGACAATGGAAACCCTGTCTTCCATAGGGCAAATGTGGCTGTACTCCTCACACCCGCTGAAAGTGTCCAGGGAATGAGACTTGAGAGGGTCAAGCATGATGATGTCAGGAATGATGAGGAAATATAACAATTCATTTTATTAAATTTTGCCAAACTTGGCTTACCTTTAAGAATAGATGATAAGATTCCTTCAGTGGATTTTAAGGTCTTTCTTGCTAAGTGAGCATCAGGCAGTGTATTATATTCTGTACCTGAAGATGGAGGATCTATGGTAGCACCAGAACTAGATAAGGATAGCCTTAAGGTAATGGAAGAAAAATTGGCATCTGGTACAAAAACTGAACTGGTCTATATCAACTATATGTAACAAGCTTATTCAGTTTCATGAATTTTTAGGGAATTATATTAAACTTCAGAGCAAAGGGGCTTTTACCAGCTGCGTGTTCTGGATGAGTTCTTTAACCACAGACTCTTCTATACCTGTGAAATGGGGCTCCTGCTATGTACATATCTCACCAGGCTATGATGAAGATGGAGTTAATAGCAACAGTGCTTAGACTAATGGCATTTAGTAATCTTGACAAATATTAGCTTTTGATAACATAACACCAGACCAAAGAGTGAGACGAATGGTCAGAAAAAAGAGCCAGCTTGCAGGTTGGTACATTCTTCTGAGGCCTAGCAGGAAAATCCAGTTTGGAGAATTATTTCCTGGAATTCATTTAATTAATGTGTGACATTCTCACTTAGGAAAGATTCATCTGTTTGTGGTCATCTTCAGAGAGGGCTTGATGACGAGAGCAGGACAAGGTCAGGCTTCTTGACCTTTTTGTGAGTTGCTACTTGTGCGAAGACCTAATCTTCCTGTTTCTCTCCTGAATTCTTCTTGGTCTTGCTTCCTTGCCCACCTCTCTATCCTCCTGTTGTCCATTCCAGGACCCCTGCCTCTACTACCCGATGGACATTGATCTGACTGGATCTTTCAGTCCTGGGCTGTGTTGGGAACCTTCAGATGGGATCCAGTTGGTGGCTGATGCTGCAGTTGTGAGGAGAAACAGGACTATACTGGGGAGAGAATCTTTGGTCCTGCACTTCTGCTTTTACCAGACTGTTTTGCAGCTTGACTTTGAGAGTAGCCTCAATCTGCGTTTGAATGGTGATAAAGCCAGATTAAACTGTGCAGCCACATGAGTGAGGTCATGAGAAGCCCGGATATGTGTCAGATACATAGTGAACCTCATGACATAAGCATTGAGCTAGATCTGGGGAAGATAGAGATGAATGCCGCAGATCATGAATTTGAGGATGTGTTCCATTCTTCAAATGTGAGGTTTTTAATGATGTGAGAGGCCACAAACAGGTTATTTTAAGGAAGTCCTATACTTTACAATAAGATGAAAAATTGATACACCCACCACTTGGGATGTTGATATGCATCATTCCAGGTTACTAAGCTCAAGTACATCACTCTATTCTCTGCATGGCTATGAGACAGGGTTCGGTAAAGCCTCCCCAAAACATGTGACTTTGGCATATGAATTTTGAATGGAAGGCAATAAAGATCCAAAAGACTCAAGAAAAATCTTTACTTCTCCCTTAACTGCTTAACGTTTTTAGATAGGGTGCATGGCCCAGAAAGAGACATTATGCTAGAGATAGTTTTTTTTCATTTGGAAGACTTGCCTGCTGACAGAACATGCATCTAATTCTCAATATCTGCTCTTCTCATAGAATTCTGTGAATTTTCTCCCTCCTCTGAAAGCCCAGGCCCCTAGCCCATTCTCAGCACAGGATGACCTACAATCTCTAATGGTCACTACTTGGCCTTGCATGACTAAGCTTTAGAACTTTGTGGCTTCTTGATGCATGAAATTTCATTTGTTTTTGTCCTTAATCTGTCCTTTGATTCATGGGTATCTGCCAAGAACCTATTAGGGTAGAGGGAAAATTATTTTTCCTTCCTACACCTACATATCTTCATAATATTTTTACATCAATTATTTTGCATAATATTTTTGCATAAATGTTTTGTGTAAATATTTCACATGAAATATTTTACATAGATTTTTTTCCTATTGTTACTTATTCTGTCATGATAGTCATGATTTAACAACATGATAGTCATTTTTTAAGATCAGTAGTTATGCCATCCCATGTTTCTTAAAGGTTACATGCTTTGATTGAGTGGTTATAATATGATTAATTTATTGGTTCCCATGTATATATGTGTATATATACATGTGTATATATATATCTAGGAATGTATATATATGGGAACATATATATATATATTTTTAGAGACTATGCCTTGCTATGTTGCGCAGGGTAGTCTCAAACCCTTGGACTCAAATGATTCCCCAGCCTCAACCTCCCAGGTAGCTAGGATTACAGGTGTGCGCCACCACACCTGGCTACATATATATGCATATATATATATATATATATATATATGTTTTTTGATAAGATTTGCTAGGTAGTTAGATAGACATATACTTAAGGGGCACTGCAAGAATAACTTCTAAAACACTTGTATACCAATTCATATGCCTACCAACTGTATATTAAAGTTCTAGTTTCCCACTTAAAGCACACTTAATGTTTTTAAGTCAAAGTAGAAAACATTTTAAACCTAAAAACTTTTATGTAGTAAATTGAATATATTTTTATATATCCTTTTGTCTTTTGTACTCTCTCTAGAAGCCCCCCCATCCCTCAACATTTTCCAGCTGTCTTTTGGTCTTTTTCTCATATTTGTTCAAGTTCTTTAAATAGACTGGTCACTGATCTAAAGTCTTGTACGTGATACTATCTTCTCCCCATCTAAGCTCTTGTCTTCTGAGTTGATTTTGCTTAATTCACTATTCTTGTAGCCTCTCAGAATCTATAAAAAAATATATATATTATTAAATAGTCACATGGGTACATGTTCCTTTATGGTTTCTGAAATTCATGTCTGGTTTGTGAGGGCTCCCTCCCCAACCTGAGTTTATTAACCCTGATACAGGACCTTAAATTTCCTATATATAGGAACGATTCTGTTTGGTTCAATAGTTATGTTTCATTCATATTTTTAAGGTCATTTTTCTGTTTAAGGGCAGGTTGATTATAAAGATAAAAGATAAAAGACACTTACACAGGTACACATGGCAGAAAGAGCTGCCCTGGGAAGGGAAAGGTCTGTTACAAAAGGGCCTGTGAAGTCCTAGGCTGTGGCCGCGGGTGGAGAACTGCCTCTGCCACTTTGTAAAGGGACATGGATGTGAGGAGATACACCTTCACAGGCACAGGCAGGCAGAGGGCTGCTGCCTTTTATTAACTTTTTAAAATACCGTCACCAGAGACGGTCGTGGTGGCATGCTCCTGTAATCCAAGTGCTGGGAGGCAAGAGGCCTGGGATCGCTTGAGTTCATGGGTTCAAGACTACCCTAGGCAACATAGCAAGACCTGGTTTAGAAAAGACAGCTGGGCTCAGTGGCAGGTACCTGTAATCCCAGCTGCCTGGGAACCTGAGGCTGGGGATCACTTGAGTCTGTGGGATCAGGACTACCCTGGACAACGGAGTGAGACCTAGTCTCCAAAAAAAAAAAAAAAAAAAGAGAAAGAAAGAAAGAAAGAAAATTACACAGTCACCAGGTGCCTGGAATGAACAGGCAGTGTATATTTGTGCGACTGTTGAATGATATCCTTTACCAAGACTATCTCACTAGATAAAGATCTCCAACCTTTCCATAGCTCTTAAGTGTCATAACATTTGGTCTTTCTCAAAACAGAGAACTTAAAAAATTCTCTCACGGTCTCAGGTCTCAGTATACAAAAGGGTATATCAGTGTCACCTTTGGCTTGGGGAAAGTAGGCGTGGAGCTGTCCTATCTGGTTATGGCCCCACACCACACCCAGGCTAGGGCTTATCTGATGATTGTCCCCAAACAAGTGGCCCAGACATCCAGGTACTGCCTGTTTGGGGACTCATGGAGAAGTCTGATGGCTCACGAGAAAGCTGCCAAGAGAAAGCAATGAGACAGCACAGTTTAGGGAAGTAAAAATTAATGATGGATGAAACTGGCTCATTTTAGAAACCACATCTGGGACAGAATAACTCCTCCGCTCAGCTTCTGCAGCCCTGGTCCTGCCCATACTCGCTGAAGCTACCTTCTCCTGTCCAGCTGCTGACTTGCTTCTCAAAGTCAGGGCTTTGGCACCAAAAGCCTTTTAAGGCACAGACCATTTGAATGTGTCAGGACCTTCCTCCTTGGATAACCTGAAAGGTACTAAGAATCCAAATCAGAGGACAGAGCTTCAGGAAGCTGGCAGTCTGCTGCTGCCTTGTTGATGCATAGGGATTTTGCAGGGCTAGACCCTGTGTGTGTGGGCTTGAGGCAAACTCCCACTGAACTTGCTTACAATGACAAAGACCACATTTTTCAATAAGATCATGTTCTGAGGTTCTGGGGGTTAGCCGTCAATGTATCTTTGGGTGGGGCCACCGCACTCAATCCAACACAGAGGAAGAATTTGAAAAATGCTAATAATAAGTTTGTGAAAGCAAGAAAAAAAATCATTAGTTATTATTAGAGACATGCAAATTAAAAGAACACTTCCTCCTTTTAGACTTGCAAAAATCAGAAAGTTGGTCATGCCAAATGTTGACTGGAATGGGAATATATAGAAATCCTTGTTCTTTGCTGGTCAGAGAGCCAATTGGCAACTTAGAATGTCCCCAAGATTTGTCATCTAAAAACACATCTCAGAGATAGTCTCACAGCACAGGATAGGTCTGAAGAAACGTGTGAGAACCTTATTTTTGGTAGCAAGGAATTGGAGATGGCTTGTATGTCCTCAGGGAGAGAAGAGAGTAAATGTGATGATATGTAGAGGCAGGAGAGACATTTCCCATATCCCTCTGGCTACTTCTTGGGCTGACTAGCAAGAAAGTCAACATCAGGCAAATTAATAGGAGAAAAAGAACAAATTTAATGACATGTGTGTGGAAAATCTACATGATTCTAAGTTCCACAGTCAGTAGGACATACTGAATTTTGTTCTGAGTTAGGGAATGAACAGGGTTCTGCAGCTTCAAGGAGGAGGACTTGTGGCACAAATATTAGATGTTCTGTTAGTAGATCTTTGCCCTGCCATATAGATAGGCTTCTCCCATAAAAAGGCTATTCCTGTAGTTAACCCTGGAATAGGGTCACACCACCTGTCTTCATCCTTTTAGGTAGCTAAGGGAGTTGTAGTAGTTCCTTTGGAAGCCTACACATCTTCTTTCGCCTAAGTTTGAAATAATTCACATGCCACTGGGATACATCTCAGCATCCTGAGAAACTCTAAATGAGTATTGTTGGGAGAAAATCAGCCTTGCTATAGGGCATTATGCAAGTTACATACATGACAAAGGCTGTTGTACAGGTTAGCAACCAAAAATTAAATACATACTTAAGAACCTAAGAATGTGAACAGACCTTAACAGTATAGTGTAGGCTCACAAGGGGTGGCATGGTGGGCCAGGGGTAGCTGCACTTTGTCCCCACAACACTAGGGAGGGAGCAGGCACCCCTGCCAGGAAGGGGCAGGGGTGGGGTGGGGGTGTCCACCTCTGGGTCATCCCACTTCTGATGAACTAGAACAGAAACAAGAGAAATCACCGATTCTGCTACAGATATTGAAGAATAAAGGTCCTGGATGATTTGACACCTGGGTGAGACCAAAAAAGAGAACGCCTGGAACAACAAGGGCCCAAACTCTAAATAAAATGATGATCTACCACAGAACTACACCTGCAGTGACTTAGGGGTAGATAAGCAAACCCCTGATCCAGTATGTGCTGAACACCAACAAAGTACCTCCTTTCCCAAAGGGAGAATGAAGGCCACAAAAGCATGTGGCCACAAAACAACTGCAAACAGAGGGAAAGGAGTGGAACTGAGCCAACCCCCAAGTGGATCTGGCCTCCATTAAGGAACCCCTCTACCACAAATGAGTTAGAGCCCAACCCCAGATGCCAGAACCAAAAGGAATGGAAACAGCAACACGAATGAGGTAGCCTGTATCCCTGTGATCACACAGGTCTGGAGAAAAGAAGAGTCACCTCCATCAGGAAGCTTCACAACAAAGGAGACAGAGCAGCAGGGTGACCGACAAGGTCCACACATGATTGGACTAACTTCTCGCTACAAAGGCACCTATGGAAATTGAAGCAGAATGAGCCGTGTAATCCCAGGAAAACAGGTCATCACCCAGGAAAAAGACACTGAACCTGTAAAGAGAAGAGACCAATGAACCAAACACTGACCAATAACTTGCAATAAAAGGGAGGTGGGAGCCTTCATAGGGAGAGTAGGGTGAAGGGGAAAAAAAAAAGGGTCATATCTATACATATATAACTAAATCTGTATGAAGAAAAATGAATAAAATAAGTTAATAAAAAAAACAATCTAGTGTAGTGTTAGCATAAGTAGAAATTAGCCCCAAAGAGTGAGAAACATAGTGAAATCTTTAATAGCATAACTTTTGCTCTATTAAAGATATAGAGCTTTATCTGATTGTGCTATCATAGAACTCTATATATGTGATGAAATTCTTACTCCTTAAGACAGACAAAAACAAAGAGTATGTCCAGGAACTGGCAGAACTTGCCTAAGAGCTCTTATCCAGTTCATTGTTTTGTACTCATTGTTTTTGCTAATAATTGGTAATTATACAAGATGTCACCATCAGGAGAGTTAACACAGGAGCTTTCTGCTCTATTTTAGATGCTTTTTGTATTGTGATAAGATATTCATAGCTAATATTTCCTCTTTTAACCATTTTAAGAGTAGAGTTTAGTGATACTTAACACACTCACGTTGCTATTCAACTGTCATCACCCTCCATCTCCAGAACTTCTCTTGATCACAAGCTGACACTACAGGCTGTGAGATTAGTGCCCCCAAAGTGTCAGATAGGCTTTCTCAGTGTGACCACAGGAGACTTTGTATCACCTTGGTGTGGGAACTAGAGGTCCTGTGAGCATCAGGAGGTCTGTTACCAATTGCCTAAAGAATGCAAACAATTTGGGATGAAAGTAGAGAGTACCATAAAAAACTAGAAGTTTCTGTCCTTGCCTGAGTCTTTCTTACCCTAGTCTAGAAGGATCATCCTATCCTAAGCGCCTGCCTTTTTCCTCATCATAAGAAAACAATTATTGACAACCCTCCCTTTTCTGACCAAGAAGCATGTAGTTTAAAGAGTCTCTGAGAACCTCACTTTTACTCCCAGAGTCAGGATGATATAAACTCTGTCCCTCCTGACCTCCCTTGTCTGTCATATGGAATCTCTACTTTTATCTTGAAATCCCAGGTATTATCCTTTGGAATTTACAACCATGGGGATTCTCTGTCCACATGTTATTAAATTACTTAGTCATCTGATGCTGTTTTGATAATTCATTTAGCCCAAGAAGGGCCTAGAATGATAGTGGATGATTTCTTTTGTTCCCTGACACTGTTAATAGATGAAGGGGTGACCCTTTTAATTTAGTCAGTGAGGGTTCTTTACCCACAGCAAGCAGTTGCCCAGAGATCAAACTTTTGTGGAAAAGGTAAATACTAGGGTTTATTCACAAATAGAAAAGGACAAACTAAACGAGTCTGATAGTCCACACCCTCACATGTATCCCAAACAGAAAAGAATCCCACTTCTGCTCCTCAGGGAACTGCATGGGTTTTACCTCAACTGTAGTGCAGTTCAGTCTGAAATCACCAGTTCATGTCCTTGTTTCTATCATCAGTCACTGCAGCCAGTACAGAGTGAATTCCGCAACCAACGTGAGTTTCAATTTGATCCTCTCCAGGTAGTCACAAGAGCTCAGCACTTCATTAAGACCACCTCTTCTCTGACTTCATCCAGCTTCTGACCGTGAAGGCTTGAAGTCTGGGAGGCCCAAAAGATTCAACAGCTACCCGGTCTTTTTGTTTCTGAAGCAAAACTGTCAGCGTCTGATACCTGATACCTGATGCAGATCAGCTCTCCTCCAAGCTAGTCTGATCTCAAAATCAACATCTCTCCCTAAATCAAAAGTTCTCAATTCTCTCCAAATCAAAATTCTTATCCCAGCAGTCTCTGCACCTTTCTCTTTTATCCCATTTTCCTTGTTCCCCTTCCCATCATGAATCCAATGATGGGATTATCAGCCACACTCTGGCTTGGTGGGTTATGATTCCCCACCTGAGTCTTGGAACAATAGCACCTGGGAGCTGAATTAGCATAATTTTGACCTAACTTTAAGATCCAAAGCAAAAGATCATCAGCCACACTCTGGCCTGATCAAGCTTATGGTTTCCCATTTGGGCCTTAGAATAATAGGCACAGGTGTTAACATATTGACCAAGTCCTACTTAAGATTTACAGTATCAAGGTAAAAGAAGGAAGTAACCTTCTATCTCCTGGATTTAGGACGTTCTTAACCTCTGTGCCTTTCAGACACATGTAATGATGATGCCTAAATTTTACCAACAAATAACTGCCCATAATGGGGTCCTGGCTTCAATACCACTGTGTAACTGTCTATTTCTCCCTCCAAGTCACCCAACTGCTATTCCATTTTTATCTCTATAGTTTTGACTATCCTAGGAACTTCATATAAGACAAATCATACAATATTTTCTGTTTCTCTTATTTCATTTAGCATAGTGTATTCAAGAGTCATCCATATTATGGTATCCATATTATGGCAAAATTCCATTCATTTTTATGCTTGAATAATATTCTATGGTAGATACTTACCATACCATAACTTTTAAAAATTGTGTATTGCTTTCGTAGGGGAGAAAAATGTTTCCTTCTACCCTTCTAGACTAGACTAGCCTAACAAATGGACACAAAACAGAGTAACAAGGGGAGAATCAATTTAATTTTGTACTTAACAGGAGCCACAAAGATATGAGGGTCAAGGACCATTTGGGCAAATGAAGCTAATATACTGTCCTGCTCTAAGAAGATGTGAGGCCTGGAGTTTCATGGAGAAGGAAGGTGCTTTCCAGGATGGTAAGAGCAGGTGTTCGGTCACCATATGGAGAGAGCATTCAGATAAGAAGTTATCTCTGGAACAAGCTCTTTTTCTGAACCAGGCCCCACAGTGAAATTTTTTTGGGTAGTAAAGGAAGAGGAAAAAGCTTTTCTTGATTCTGTTGGTCTTGACTACTTTCATCTTGATAGGGGTGGTGTGGTGAAATTGTGGGACTGTGGCCCCACCTTGTGATGCTTCATTAGGGTTGCGCCATTTTCCCCTAGTGGGCAGAGACTAGAAGGGAAGTCAAGGACCAGCCACCGTGGCTCATACCTGTACGCTTCAACCTATGAAGCGGCAGGGGCTAGGGATCATGGTTCAAGTCCTGCTCGGGGCAACACAGCAAGACCTAGTCCCCCAAAAATAGCTGGGCATGGTGGTGCATGCCTGTAGTCCCAGCTACCTGGGAGGCTGAGGCTGGGGATTGCTTGAGTCCGTGGTACCATGGGCAACGTGAACCTGCGGTTCCATTGGCAAAAATAGCGAGACCTAGTCTCAAAAGGAAAAAAAAGGGAAGCCAACATTTCTCTAGAGAGGGCCAGGGAGAGGGGATTTAGGAAGCTGGAGGTAGAGGCAGGAATCTGGAGAGAGGAGAAAGTGGCAGTGCAACAAGGAGGTTAGGGACCCTGCCAGTGCAGCTGCCATTTACAGTAGTGGGGCAGGAAAGGAAGACACATTATGGGCTTCCATCCCAGGCTCAGGTTGGTGAGGAGCCTGGGAAAGTATGTCGGAGAAACTTGTGACCTGTGTAGGCGGAGTTGGAAATTCAGTATTTGGAAATTTGCTTTAACTTCAAAACTGCAAGACTTGGCATTTGTCTGGAGACCTAAAGAGAATTTGTTGCCTTTCTCATCATAAAATATCTGAGGTGGTTGCTGCTGCTGTTCTGAGTGAGTCTTGGTGGTTCAGGCCTGCGTCAGGCTTAAAGCAGGAAGAATGCTGGAGCTGTGCCTTTTGGAGGAGGACTGATGATGCCATCTTGGTTTCTTTGATTCAAATCTCCCACTATTGGCTTGAAGGTGGGGCAGACGCCATTTTCTTTAGTATATGCATGTGGTTGAAGGACCTACGTGCTGCTTTTTGGACTGAAGAGACTGGACTGTGTGGTAAGATAACCACAGGGGTCCTTTGTGCCCTCAGTCACTCTTGCCTAGTTCATCTTTTTAGTGAGTAAATTTTGTTTTGCCTCTTTTTAAGATAGTTTGGTTTTGCTATGCACTTGTGGACTGGGAACAAACCTGATGCGTGACTAAATTTAAAGGTCCAGCTGCTCCCACTTTTAAGTTTAGCTGCTTTGCTGGTTTTGTTACCTGTCAGTGGTGCCAGCTGAGACTGGACTGGACTCATGAAGAAAACTTCATTTCACTATCCTATCTGGCTTCAGAACACTGAACACAGACTGACATGACAGATGTCTGGAAAGCAAAGAGCAGCTTCTCCATTCCTCCAATGTTTACCTTAAAGAACATTCCTAAGAAGTTGCCCACAAATGTATGGGTAATTCCCTGCCCACCATTATCTAACAGAAACTAGTGTTTTACCCAATTTTTATTATACTTTGGCCATTAGTCTTCCCTAGTTAATTAGTCATAAAAAATTCTCTTGGCCACCTTTTTTCCCCTTGCCTAAACCCTATAAAAGGCCTAGTAATTTACCTTAAAGTTGCTACCAGTCATGCTTCTGATAGCCCACAGGCTTTGACTGTGTCAATCGCTCTTGTTCCTCCTTTCTCACAACATTGCACCGGGCTCTCTACATTCTGGCACCATTTGTTTTGTTACCAAATTTCAATCTCAAAGCATGTCACATACCAAAGTAGCCCACTTTGGGGTGTGCTGTTCAGTTGCCTTTCAATCCGTTGATGGATATGTGCATTGTTTGCTTATTTTGGCTATTGTGACTAATAATTCTATGAATGTAGGTATATTTGAGTCTTTGTTTTTAATTCTTTTAGAGGTACACCTAAAAATGAAGTTGCCCACTTAGATGGTAGGTAATGTTTAACTTTTTGAAGAACCATCAGTGTTTCTGATGTGGCTACATCATTTTATGTCCCTAACAGTAAAGCAGCAATTTTCCTAACCAACACTTGGCATTTTCTTGTTTTTTCCCCCCTAAGTTATCTTAATGGGTGTGGAGTGGTATCTCATTATCATTTTGATTTGTACTTCTTTGAGTAATTATGTTGAACAGTGTCTCATATTTCTCTGTATTATGTTTTCAAAAATTTCTTTTGTGTCAATAGCTATTTCAAGATAAGAAAGATTATATATATCCTATAAATAGATCTATTTAGTTTTGTATCCATATATTCATAATATATTCCATATATTCATAATGTATTCATAAACTACACAATGTCATTTTACAAAAACTCCTACAAATAAATGCACACATTAAATACATGGGATGGTTCCCTTTGAGGATAAAGAAAATGGTTTTGGAGATAAAGAGAATCAATAAGGAAAGCAGTAAAGCACCATTGAGAGGACAGATGATAATGTTTCTTGACCTGTGGACATAATTAACTTAAATCTTTATGCACTAAGCCCAAAAAATAAAGAGAAAAACAAAGTAAACATTTTTAAGCCCACAGTTATTTTTGACACTGCCCTGCCCCCCCCACTAATGTGCCAGCTGCTATATCTTCCTCAGAACCTCTTCCTACTACCTCCTGCCTTGCCCAGAAAGGAAACCCAAGCAAGGGTGATGAAATGGTGTGATAGTCTGGTGGCCAAAAGAAATTGTCAGGAATAAGCAGCCACCTTGAGTTCCTCTACCTCCACTAACAAAAGCAAGGTCAGTTCTATGAACTTGGGCCTCAACTTCCTCTTCAGGAAAATGCAGGAATTAATCTTCTTCAGGGTCCCTGCTAACTGTCTCATTCTCTGGCGTGATATTTACAGTGCAACCTTAATTTCCCGAAGACTCCCTGGGCAGAACCACCTTGCCCCTGAACTGTTGTGGGAATCACCTTCATTTGCAGATGGAAATTGTGGACAGGCTGTTCTTCAAAAGGTGACCTCAACTGGTCAAATCCCAGAGAGGAAACCAAAGGAGGTTAATTTTTCTCAGGAAACTGCCACTTAGCTTCAACCTTGTCTGTGGCCTTTTTGCATGTCCAATGCTGGTTGAGACCAGCTGGTCCAGAAGGAGGGAATTGATTAAAGGGTGTTGTCAGTGTTTCAAAATCCAAACCAAACTTCAAGAAGGTTTGAGGCAAAGGTTGTAAGAGAGCAAAATGCCTATTTGCTTAAACTCCATTTAAATACTTGGCTTCTTTTAAATAAATAGAACTAATGTACCAGCCAGAAATCGACATTAGTAACACTTAGGTGTGATTCTGAGTCCAAAGCGCTGCAGTGGAGAGGCTGACAAGTCTTCTAAGAGCATTTCCCTCACCAGGGTGTACAAGAAGACTGCTCGCCATTATTCACCTTCTAGCTGGTACTTACATTCTGTTCCGGTTAGCTAATGGGGAGCTGGAAATTAATTAAACAACTTGGGTTATTTTATTACTTTTTCTAGTGACTGCTGGCCTCACACTGAAGAGAGCGGGTACCAAGAAACAGGTTTCTTGGGGCTAGGGGTGAGGCTCATGGACCTCATGCCCACTGGTGGGTTCAGTCCTGTGTCTTGCAGTTTACCTGTTTGAACCTGCACTAGAACTTGGCTCTAGTCACCTCACTGAAGACCAGTGTCTTGGAGGACAAACTGAGACTGAAGACCCAACTGTTCTTGGCAACGACAGGTGAAAAATACCCTGCAAGGGGTACCCCTTTTCCTTTTTTAGCATCAGTATTCAGATTCAGAATACCAAGCAAGCAACATTAGCTGGGGGGGAAATAAATAAATTAAGGAATTCAAATTCCATTTCCCAATTTACTCTGAAGAGCCAGTTTTCAGTATATAAATCAGTTCTTGTTGGTTTTTGGCCTTTTGAAAAATTGCAAAAACAAACTGTAGGAAAATGTGTCATTGGGAAAAAAATTATTTTGTGAGTTGCTTCTAACTAATCTCGGTTCAACAATCTTCACAGCCACTAAAAAAAATAACATGCTTATAGATAATAGTACATTTAAATAAGACTGTAACCAAATTACTATTTGTTTATAGTTCCCTGATGTGCCTCCCATACCTGCTGGCACAGATAGGGATGATCCAAGACCTTCATTGGCTGGGATTTGTGCCAACTGGATACCATAGATTTTATGGCTGGGATTTGTGCCAACTGGATACCATAGATTTTAGGAGGTGTAAGAAGGCATGTGGGCACAGTAGCCAATGTGCACTTTGGGGCCTGAAGCCTTGAAGGTAGATAGAGTTTCCTTAGGAGGTTCAGAGAGGCCTCTTGTACCTTGCTGTGGGAACCAAGATCAGCCAAGGCCCCAGGAGCCACCGGAGGTCTACCACCATTTTTTAAAGAATGCAGACTTTTTGGCATGAGTGCAATGAAGATCCTGAAGGCTAGAAGAAGCTTTTGTCTGTATCTCAGTTGTTCACCATCCCCAAATGGAAGCTATGAAGTTCTAAGCCTCTGCCCTTTTCCTCAAAGATGATGCATCACTAGTGACCTAGAATAAGGAGTTCGCAGGATTTCATTCAGGTGTCAGTTATCACTGAACAGGATCTCTCTAAGCATCTCATCTTTGTCTCAAAGATAGTGTTTGTCTCAAAGGATCCTTTGGACCTGCACCTTGCTTTAAGTCCTTGGGCTAATAGAACTTTGTCAACCATCACTAGCAAGTGATAGACCCTGCGAAGGTTTTCAGGCAATGGCTCTAGAACCAAATGAATCCTGAATACAGATGTCTGAAGATTGACATAGAAGTGACCTGGGTCTTATTAGCATACTAGAGAACTCACCTGGGTGGAGACTGAAATTGCTAATGAGACCTGAAAATGCTAAGATGTCTATAGCCCATAGGTGCCTGCACATGTAGCCAACCTAGAACACATGTGTAGTTGCTACCCTGGCGTGGCAGCCTTCACTGTATAATCAGGATTCCCACCCATCTTGGGCTGAGAGTATGTTCAGGGCAGTTGCTATACCTCTCTTAGTGTGACCCACACTGAACATTCCTTGCATGAAACCTGTCATTGGCTTTTCAAAAATGTGTGGGAGATTCATTGGTTAAAGCCAGACCAAGGCCTTTCAAAATGG
>PVHY01013912.1:35000-39974 GCA_004024945.1 Uropsilus gracilis
TTGATTATCTTACCAACAAGTTCAGTTTCTAGTCCAAAAAAACTGCACGTGGGTCCTTCAGTCATGTGTGATCACAAAATGGCAGCTGTCTCACTTTCAAGGCAGATGAAGAAACCAAGATGGTGTCATCAGTTCTCCTCCAAAGGTACAGCCTCAGCCTTCCCTCAGCCCAAACCACCAAGATTCTCTCAGAACAACAGCAACAAAAATTCCAGATGTCTCACGACAAGAGCATCCTTCCTTTTTCTCCTTTAAAAAAAATTCCTTTTTCCTTCCATTCTTTCTACTTGCCTTGAATTTCATCATTTTCATTTTTCTTTCTCTGAGGGTTCCATTTTAAGAGAGCCCCATTACTGTAAAGCCAAAATATTGCTACTGCCCCCTTGTGTTTCCCTACTGGAAGAGCTCACCTTAGGGTTCTGGAAGGAACCTGGAGAAAATCAAGGCTCTTGGGATAGACAAACAACTGTATACAGAACTGTGAGTCCATTGAATAACAAGTATTATCAAAGTCTATACGCATGATCTGAGTAACGTTCTTGATGAGGTGACCTGACTGACTTCTGAGAAGTCATATAACTGTGATTCATGGAGGAATTCCCTGAAAGAAGAGCTTGATAGTGTCCATGTGCAATGGGCTAGTATGGGTCCTTTGTCTTGAGCTCTATTCTGGTATATGCACAAGGCAGGACTGTATCTGTCTTGTTCAACTTGAATTAAAACTTAGAATAAGACCGGGCATGGTAATGTGCATCTATAATCCAAGCACTGGGAGGCAAAGAGGCCAGGAATCGCATGAGTCTGCGGGTTCGAACTACCCTGGGCAACATAGCGAGACCTGGTCTCAAAAAAGCAGCCAGGCATGGTGGTGAGTGCCTGTAATCCCAGCTACCTGGGAGGCTGAGGCTAGAGATCGCTTGAGTCTGTGGAATTGGGACTACCCCAGGCAACATAGCGAGACCTAATCTCAAAATGATAATAATAATAATAAAATAAAATAAAACTTAGAATAGCACCTGGACTTATTTATTGATATAAATATGGAATCAAATAACAATTATATGCATATTATAAGTTTATATGTACCTATCATACTATTTATTAAATTTTTAACTTCATGCTAGGAACTATTTTAAGTACGTTATACAGATTATGTTACATATTCATCACATCTTGTAAATGATTGCCTTCCATTTTACAACTGAGGAAACTAAAGCACAGGATAATCAATGGAAGGGCATAAAACTTTTCACTTCTCCCTTTTGAGGTTCTTTGGTGGTTCTAATATTAAAATTGAAACAAGAGAAATTAATAGAGAAAAACTTTAATTTCATTTGCATGGAATTCCAAAGACATGAGTCCCAAGGGCAAGTTGGATACTTGAAGTTTACAGTGATCTTAGGTTGAGCACTAAGATAGGGGGCGGGACTTTAAGGGAAGAGAGTGATTCCAAAGATGATACAAAGAGCAGATGTTTGGGAATTAGATATTTGTCCTACCATACAGATATTTTATTCAAATAAAAATTTATGTCTCATCATAGTTCTTTTTCTGGGTCAATCTCCCTAACTAAATTCTTTTAGGTATTTGAAGGAGACATAAAATATCTCTTGAGTCTGCTGGGTTTTGATTTCCTCCAGCCACAAATAATCCACGCGCAAAAATGGCACATTTTGAGCTGCCTATTGTGTTCTCCTTCATGAACCAGCCCAAGGTAAGTGGCAGGATCAGGATTTGGGTGCAGATTATCTGGTTCCAGAGCATGTTATATAGACTCTTACATTTTACAATTTCCATTTATCACCATGTACATTTCCTCATTCTGTAAAAGCATCTGTTGTTAGCACAGTAAAATATACTTAATTTAGAAAAATTACACATTATAGTATCATTTTGTAAGTATTCAAAACTGTTGGGGAGAAGGGAAAATCTTTCCCTGCCCCTCTCGGTATGTCATATAAAACCCCCCACTCTTCTTGTTGCCCCAAGTCCCCAAAGACAGTATAAATAATCCTACTCTGCTCCATTATTCTTTAGAATTTATAACCATGTCAGTTCTCCACACATATATTGTAGTGGTTATTCTCTTGCTAACCCATCTGATATTGCTTGATACTTATGCAGCCCAAGAAAGCCGTGTGTGTGTGTGTGTGTGTGTGTGTGTGTGTGTGAGATTTCTTTTATGCCCTAACACAGTATATGATGCTTTTTAGTTTTGCCATGTCTTTCTGATGACAGTGATTGTGATGAGTGTGAACTGTATCTCATTTTATCAGATAAGACTCTGTAGGTTGCTAATGACTTTTTGTGTAATTTGTAGATATTTCCATAAGTTTCTTATATCCTTAGGATTGCTTCATTATTTCTGTTTTGCAATTTGCTGCTATTGTACCATTCATGACTATCTAGCAAACACTTCCTTTTAGACTTTTAGGTAAATGCCTAATCATATGACTTCATGCATTGTATCTACAGAGCTGTTTCTTGACCTCTGTAAGCCTAAAAATAAAGTTATTTCAGGTTCTTATGATTCTCTAATTGTGTGAATAATTTTTGTGTTATCATCTTACACTCCTATGATAGAGGTGTGACCAAACCTTCCATTGCTAATAACTATTTTTTATTTTACTTCTATTTATTTATTTATTTTTTGAGACTAGGTCTTGTTATTTTTGCCTGCGGACCAGTACCACAGACTCAAGTAATCCCCAGCCTCAGTTTTCCAAGTAGCTGGGATTACAGGCACGCACCGCCACGCCCAGCTATTTTTTTTTTTGAAACTAGGTCTCGCTACCGGCCCCAGGCGGGACTCGAACCGCGATCCCTAGCCCCGGCTGCTTCATAGGCTGAAGCTTACAGGCACAAGCCACCGTGCCCGGCTAATAACTATTATTTAAATGAACTTTTACCCGTCATGGACTGAGGGGCAGATTATATAGCTGGTTCTGAGTTAATTACAACTGCCATTATTTTTTTATTTGCAGCCACTGAGTAAGCAGTAAAACAGCAAGTTGTCACATTTGCAGTGGGACCATGACTCAATTAGTATTTTTGAAAAATTGACAATAGTAATTAAGGTCATGACAATCGCAGAAGCAGCATTATGTGGTAACCTGGCTTCAGCAAAGACTTTATTGTACCATGTCTCCAGGGAGCGGGTTCAGGGGAAACAGAATAAATAAGGTGTAAGTACTCTCTTCTGTGTCTTCTAATCTGGGAGTGAAAATTCTTGAAACAATTAAGTAATCTTTCAATATCAGTTTACCAGCTCCCATCACAGAAGTTCAAACTTCAACATAAAACTCATACTGGCCATGTCTATGAAAAACTGAGACTTAAAATGATATGCAAGCGTTAATCTGTATCTGGATATAGGATAGACAGGGAAATTAATGGGTCTTTGAATATTGGTGTTGCAAATCAAAGCCTATATAATTCCTTCCAGTGCAAGAGTGAGTGTGTCCTTTCTAAGGACAAGTAGATTGAGGCTACATGATCATGACTTGGGTGTGATCTTGGGTGTGATCCCTTCCAGGAAGAGTCCTGAGTAAGGCAACTAGTTCTTATTTTAGATATCCACTGCTTTTATGTTCCAGGGAGAAACTGATCACCTGTATTTTGAGTTCTCACTTGTTTGCTCTATAAGAACCAACAGCAGAGACACACAGACTTTTTTTAAAGGTTTATTTACACGAGAGAAGAGATAGAGAAGATTGGACCGGGCACAGTGGCAAGTGCCTGTAAACGACAGGTTATGGAGTTGCGGTGGGATGTGGGATCGCGGTTCGAGTTCCACTCGGGGCAACACAGCGAGACCTAGTCCCGAAAAATAGCTGGATGTGGTGGCGCGCGCCTGTTTGAGTCCGTGGTACCACGGGCAATGTGAGCCTTTGGTTCCATGGGCAAAAAATAACGAGACCTAGTTTCAAAAACAAAAAAAAAAAAAAAAAAAAGAGAGAGAAGATTGGCTAACACTTCCTACTGGCAGTGCCATCTGAACTGAGATACCAGGGTGCAAGTCAAAGCTGGGAAATGAGAGAGTCAGTACACATATGCTCAATTATAAACCACACAAGTCTACTTAACTCTGCCCATATTTCCCAATAGCCCCATTCAGGAAGCTAGGTTTTTGGCATACTAAGAGTTACAGCTACACAGGTTCTTCAGATCTCATTATCATGGAGATAGTGGTGGAAACCTGAAGATATCAGCCTGTAGAGTTGTTCAAGATGTCATTCACTGACTCAGAGTTTGCTTCTTACTATTCCTCTAACAATCAAAGCATTGAATTTGGGTCATTAATTTTAGAATCTGGTTGTTCACTTATCCATTGTACCATCTTATGTGAATTGCCAAGTTTCAGCAAAATAAAAGACCCAGGTAGCTGAAACAGCTTAACATTCTGACTTAACTTTGATCTGTTGTGGGTCCAAATATATTTGATGAATATTAAAGAATAGCATACCTTCCAAGGGAGGGAGTGCAAACCGAAGGAAAGAGTCTGAAACCTAGGAAGAGGATTTTGACTTTTTTTGTTGTGAGAGCTTTACTTAGCATTCAAAGCCAAAAATTGCCCTTTAGTTATGACAATTTTGGAGTAGCTCCTTGTTGTCACTGACAGTATGGATTGTTAGAAAAGGAAGGTTAAACTTTATTTACTTGCAAATGAGTCCAGCCTCCAGTGGATTCAGGAGGCAACCCCAGCTTGTGGTCCAAACACTTAGTCATGAATTAAAGTGTCCTCGGTGGGCACTTTAATCCTCACCTTTGAGGTTCCCTGGGGGAAGAAAGAGAAAAAGCTTGCCTCTGGTGGAAGCATCAATTGTTTTGCTAATATGCCCTGAGCAAGTGATAGCATTTATTTTTCATCTGTGGCTTCCCAACTATTTAGTGTTGGGTGCTTGTGGCTGGTCAAAGGTAAGGACCCTAACAGGATTTCTGGGATTTATTTTCTTGCTTGCTTGCTTGCTTGCT
>PVHY01013913.1:0-20313 GCA_004024945.1 Uropsilus gracilis
TTATCAAATAGTTAAGAACAAAGGTGATAATTGATTTTATAATAATAGTTACGAATAGCTAACATGTATTAAGTCCTGAAAATACACCAAGTCCTATGTTAAAAGATGTACATGCATTATCACATTTAACACTTATGAGGGTGATTTTTATTATTTATATGCACTATATAAAGGAGAAAAAACATATCAAAAATGTTTTAAGTAAATTTCTAAGCCATGTCATGAGGAATTTAGTGTCCTGAGCTTCTTCTTGAAAGTGGCACAGTTGGAAGAGCTTTATTAATAATATGTAAGGAATAGGCTTACAGGATTTGATAGCTACCACATGTAACATCTATAATGGCCCAATGGAAATTAAATGTTGAGGTTTACACATTTTTATGTGTAAAAAGAAACTATGGTGCATGTGAAATTCATGGACAGAAATATATAGGCTTGAATCCCAGTTCTGATGCTTATAAAGTATATGTCTCATGATTCTTAATCTTTAATCTCTATGAACCATATTTTCTTAACGAAAATGTGAGAATAACACTGTATCACTTTGCTAGACCTGGCATAACAAAACAACACATAATGTACAGTTTTATTCAATAAAAGTTGTTAGTGCTCCCCTGCCTACGAATCCTGAAGACTACAAGTCCAAGATCAAAGTGTGAGTATTTTTGGTTTTTCCTGAGGTCCCTCTCTTTGGTTTGCAGGTAGTCACTTTCTCTTTGTGTCATCACATGGTCTTCCTTTAGTCTATGTTGTTTGTGTCTTAATCTCTTCTTATGATCTCACTCATATTAGAGTAGGGTTCATGACTTATTTTACTTAACTTAGTCCTTAACTTATATCCTTGTTTTTCCTTAACTTAGTCCTTAACTTATATCCTTATTTTTCTTCTTTAATGAGTCGATGTCCAAACAGTCACATTCTAAGACACTAAAGGTGAGAGTTTTAATTACTGAATTTTTTGTTCAGATGACACTATTCAATCCATTGCATTTAACTTTCAGAAATACTGTAACTTAGGAAAATTGAAATAATGTATAACTGGGAAACCTGTATGTTCTAGCATCTCTATTTCAAATCAATAAAGCCAGCATAATTAGAGTAGCTGTTATCTTTTCGATCTGTATAGATTGAAAGAAACATGCATATTTCTAAATATTGATGCTATAAAAAGGCTTAACATATGAACAACTTTTGATTCTTAGAAGGTACAGTTCCATTTAAATTAAAGTTATTAAGATTTAATTTTATTAAAGACATTTGAGGACACAAACTGGAAATGTACTTCCTTTCTGATGACCATAGGGTAAGCAGGTCTATAGGTCTTCACAAACTCACTTTGCAAATAAGAAAGATGAGCATGATGCTTACACAGAAATTTAACCAAGGTCCCATGTAATTAGTGTCTGGAGAAGCAAATGCCAGTCAATTACTAGTTCACAGTCCTGTCCCACATTCTACACTGTTGTCTCTGGTTTTTCCAGGTTCAGGGGCTGAACAAGTTCCTGCAGTGATCATTTATTTTAGAAATTGCACATACTTCATGTCCAGAGAGTTTCTTTAGTAGTTGCCTTCCTAATTAGCTTCTTATTTTAACCTAAGACAAATTTAATCTAAAGTTGATTTTAAAATGTCTGTGACCTCATCTCACAAATGCATTTTTAAAGTCCTCTCCAGAACTTGCAGAGAAAAATCTCACCCCTCTCCAGAACTTGCAGAGAAAAATCTCACCCTTCAGAAAATACATATTCTCCAAATTGAAACACATAATATAATGTGTATTAACTTAATACTCAAGAATCAATATATTTCAAATGACAAAAAATTACATTTTTCTATGAAGATGTATTTTTCAAATGTTTGATCAAATGACAGGTCTCAACAAAAACTTCCAAAACGCTTCCACATTATTTGTATTCCCATCTTAATGGTACTAAAAAAACATAAAGCACATTTTTCTTAATTTAATTAACTCTTAATTAAATTACAATTGAATTCAATTATAATTCTTTCTGTTTCTTAAAGTCTTTAAGGTCTATTCTTCAAGTCTTTCCAATAAACAATTAGTCTAGAATGCCGTATTGTAGGAGAAACTCTTCCTGCTATATGTCCCACTGCATCAATGACTCTAATCTAGAGTAGCCACACAAACTGGACCTCCCATACACAAATCACAGGTGCTTTGGGACACTGTAATGGAAGTCACCCTTCTCTGCAAACAGAACATTTGGGTTGACATTCAAACATCAATCCCAGGAAAACAAACAAAGAAATGGACAAGAAAAAATTAAAACTGCCAACAGAACTAACGTATAGTGCAAAAAAGTGGGAGGAGAGTAAAATTGGAGTTGGGGACGAACACAAGAGATAAAGATGGTTCACGGGTGATAAGGTGATGGGAGAAACTTGGGGTAGAAAATGATGTAATATATATATATATATATATATATACATATATATACACACACATATAGATATGTATGTATATATTCATATATATATATGTATGTGTATATATGTGCAATCAATATAAAATTAAAAATAAATTAAACACACAAACACACACACACAAAAAAAACCCTGATATCAATCCCATATTCAAGTTGTGGCTGTGAAGGTCGATAGGCTCCAACTAGCTTAGCTGAAAATTTGGTTACCAAGGAAAAGTAGACTTTAAAAAAGCATATGGCTAGGGGCCTCACATTTCAATAAGAATATGTCCTACATGCCCTTATCAACACTGCTCCCCCAATTCCAATATACTGCTCATCCTGGGCCCTCTTGGGATTTATCCAAAAGGCTTCAATTTCTATTGAGTGCTGCTTCTTCACTTAACTGTTTCCAGATTTTGAGTAACTGATTTGGGCAAAAGTTTCATTGTGCATGGTTACCTCAGGGCTGGTCACATGGTCTCTCTTAGAAGCTGTCCTCCAATATTCTACTCTGGCCTAGAAGTGGAATAGAAGCACAAACTAATCTAATAATGCAGAAATGAGTCTCACCTATTAGGTTTTTTTTAAGATAAAATTTAATACTATATAATAATATATCAGGCTAGTTTTTGACATAGGCTAGGCATTTTTCATGGAAGTAATAATAGACAAAGAAGAAAAAAGAAGAAAATGATTCATTGATTTCAAAAAGATCATGTTGTGTCATATTCCAAAGGGACTCTTACAGCTGAGTTTATAAAAGCAATAACTGAAACCTCTGCCTGTAACCTTAATTTTTTTTAATTATCCTTAAAAGGTAAGATCCAGTACGCAGTTTATCTATTTTGTGTTATGATCTGTGTTGATAAAAAAAAAAGTTTCAAATAAGTGCCAAGTGTTTCTTTAATAATAACATTTGCTTCAAAAGTCCTACCTGTATGTTTACCTGTATGGTAAAAGGTACATAGTAAAGGGATATTATCGTTGGCAGGTGGTGGAAACAATTTGTACTTTTACCCAGCTTTTCCAAATTTTAGGATTGTCTCCAAAATTTGAGAATGGAGCATCTTATTATTGGTCCTACACCATGTTTTTCCTGATTTCGATTTGCCCATAAAAACCACATTAGCTTTTATGGCCCATTGGTGATCAAACCCCCCAATATCAGGATATTGAACCTTAGAATGTAATCAAAACTTTGTATGTGGTACTTAACTTTTAGAACCATAGTTTTCTTCAGCAGCAAAAAAAGAGGATATTTTCATTATAAAATGACTTGGAAAAAGCGGGAGTTGAGAAAATGCTTGTTTTGAGTATTGTTATCATCCACAACAGAGCATTTTTGTTAGAATTATATAAAAAATCATGAAAGTACTTAATGAAATTTGATGCAAAAGTAACTATTTCAATTTTTGTAATAATGTAATCATTAAGCCTTAAAAGCTGCTTACTGAAAGTAGGGCTGCTTGCTGAGTTAAAAATGACTGTGCGAAAAAAACTCCAAGTCTCAGAACACACTTCTCAGAATGTTGCCATAATGAACGTAGCTTAATAAAACAACCCTAGAGAAATCAGGAAGTCTCGCACAGCAGTACAATAATTAACTATATTAATTTAAGTCTTGAAATAGTTCTTGTAAATTAATTGTGTATTTGACCAATTTATTGTGATATTATCAAGATACGTAAATGCAGAGAAACTAAAAATACATAGTGGAGATGCAACTATATGTGTTTCATTAATATGAATTTGTCTATGTTGATATCAAAATTTTTCTTCTATTTTGAGTTTTATTGAAACATCATTGACATAAAAAACTACATATTTGGACATGTTTATAATTTGATGACTGTGAACAAAAAAAGTAATGCTTTATTATTTTTTTAATGCAAATTTGAAGAAACTAAAAAACTTAACAATTGAACAAAATATTTCATTTATACCAAATCTTGGGCCCCTTCCCAAAATAAAATAGTTGTCTCTCACTGCCTACTATATGAAAGAGACATTTTTCATGTGACTAAGCTGACTTGATCCCAGAAATGGCATGGTTCAATATACGTACTGGGGACATTGTTTTTCAGTGAGATACTGTGGAAGATCTGAATCACTTGCTTGTTATTATGTATAGTTGAAATATTTATAATTAATAAAATTAATGTACTAAGATACTTTAGCAATCATGCTAGCTCACATAAGATATAAGAAACTTGTAGCTGGAGAACTGTAGAACAACAGTCTCAATAAACACATTACATAGATGCATATTCAATTCAAAAAGATAAGTGATTATTGACTATCACAAAGTATGTTAACAGTGAAACAGGGACTAGAATTCAGTGCTGCTGGTGTACAATCCCTGCAACTTCATCATCATCATTCTTCCCCAGTGCTCATTTAACTGTCTTGTCTATACCAAGAATATTGCATTCATTTATAATCAATGTCAACAGGAGCAACAGACTAACATACAGTAGATACTCTGTTATGTTTTGCATTTACTTATTTCCTCATTTAATCATAGGACAGTAAGAGTAGAAAAAAACACTAAACGTAATATAAAATATTTTTTCATTTAACTAATGAGGAAACTCTGGCTGGGAAAGGTTAACAAGTTTATTCACGATCTTACATAAGGAAGCACAGCTCTCTTTAGGAAACACTGTCTCTGATCACTATATTGCTATTGTTATTCCTTTATGATGAAAACACTTTTCTTTAGGTCTTTCAACTACACTAGCTAATATATTCACTATCAAAATACATTCTAATTACTTCTAAAGAACTGAGCAATTGCAATCACTAAATATCATCATGATATTGATATCATTTCCAAATGTAAGTAATGGAAAATTTAAGGTCATAAAGCCAACTTTATAGAGAGAATATTTTTAAACATGCTCATTACTTACATATCCAGACAAAGTAATACAGAACCATGTGAAACACAAAAAGGAATTTGCCATTCCAGAAAACTGACACAAACTGTTTCATGAGGCATTGATAAATGTTCTATTATAGTTGACCCTGAAATAATTTAACTTCCCTAAAGTCATTACAAGGATGTTAACCAATATTCAGTAATGCTAAATTCATTTCCTTACAGATATCTTTGAATAGGGTAAAATTCATTTTCTTGATACATTTGTTTTAAGACACAAAGAACAAGCTACAAAGTTCAGAAGGAAACTGAAGCAACACCACCAAGTTAATGGAGGTAGAGGGTATTAAGAAACATGGACTAATGTCATGCACATAAAAAATTTTTAAAATATTGAATCCTGAACTGGTGTTGACTCTCATTATGTGCTTTCTAACACTTTCTTTGAATATTTCAATTCTACTCTACTCCTGCATTGGCCTGTTATAAGAAAATTTTGTTGTTACCTTTAAATTCTAGACCTTTATACTTATAACCTATATTTTAAAAAGTATTATATAAAGCTTTCTAGATTCAGCAAAAACAGTTGTTTATATATAATAGATTTTAAAATGTGTTTTCAATTGTTTATCATTTGACTTGAGAAAATGGGACCTGATAGGTTTAGGCAAAAACAACCATTGACTTACCTTTCAATGGCAATTTAGAGGTCACCAAATCAAATCCTCTACACAATGTCAGTTACCTTCCAAATAGTTATTGTTTGAATATGTCTAGTTTCCAGGGAACACCTAGTTGTTTTAATTGTTCTTTTGCTCAAATTATTAAAAAAAAATTTTTACCTTATTATTGGGACAAATTCTTGAAAATGTTCTCTTTACAAGTATGAGATCATCTGGTGAGAGTAACAGGTTTTTGTTTTGTTTTGTTTTGTTTTTTGTTCTCATGACAAATAGACTATTACCTGTGGGTTTTAAACAAGTCACAAAGATATCTGACTCCTTCCTAGAACATAGGCTACAGAGAAATACAACTAGAGAAAAGAAAGTAGAATGTCTGAAAATCTCTTGCTTCAAACCACATTGTTTAGCTATCTTAGGTGTTTTATACTCATGTCTCAGTTCCAAAATGATGAGTAAGAGTTTGACTTAACTATGGTCACATGGGCAAAAATTCTGTTCAGGGAGATGGAATACAAATAAGACTTTAATGCCTTTCCACTTTTACTCCTCCTGGAATAATTTATATACCAATGGTGACAAAGGTCTTCATGTAGCTAACAATCCTACAATGAGTCATTCATCTGTCTGTTGAGCTATGCCAATTCAAGGTTCAGGACAACCTGGTCAGGTAAAGAATCCCATGTTCAGTCACATGAGAAGAGTAGTAACTATATTTTGCTGAGTGTAATTTTGTTGTGATTACAAATAATAAAATATTTTGATCACTATCTTCTAGTATCTTAAAATTTCCTTTATAATTAACATTTAAAAATATTACCTTCTATCCAAAATACCGAGTTTCTCCTTTCAAATAAGCTCTTAAAATGTCCTATCCCTTAAGTTCACTGTGATACCTCTAGGATCACACTGATTTCTACCTCAGTGATACCTTCCTTTGATGTCCTGGATTATTTTCTCATATCCTGCACCTATTATATATCTTTGCTATAGTTCTGTTATCAAAAAGGGTATAATGCAAGATAACTAAGCTGAGACTGATTGTCTTCAAATACATAAAAAAAAAGGTAAGATTGGCTAAATGATCTTAAGGTCTTTACAACTCAAATTTTGCATGAAACATTGACTTCTGTTAAACTTTTTTGCCCAGGGAGTTCAAAGAAATTCATTGATATAACTATATTATTTAGCTGAAGAAATTTAAGCCTGCTTTATATATGTATATATATGTGTGTATATATATGTGCATATATGTATATATAGTATATATTATGTATATATACATAATCCATTTTAGAACTACAATGATAATCCACAAATATTCGCATTTCTGCTGAAAAATAGCAATGCTCTTTTTCAGGCATTAAAATGGCCAAAGAGGCACATAAGGGTAATAATTTTTTAACCTTGGCTAATGCTTCCTATCAATTCTTACATTGGCTGTTTGCCACAGAAGGCTAAGTACATCCAAAAATATTACAAGGTTAACTTGCAATGATTTAATAGAACTTATTCTAATAAGTGCTATGGGACTAGAGAATAGGGAAAAAACAGAGATGTCATATACTAGAGTATATTATAAATACCGAAGCACATAAATATAGTTGTAGCCTGTTGGCTACCCATGTGTAAAATATTATTCTCAAACAACCAATATTTTTTTATTAAGCCCCACAACCGCTCAATCAATCTCAAACCACAAAATTTGCCGCTTTGCCCTTCTTTCACTAAGGTCATGTATAATCACAGTATCCCAGAACAGTCACCTATTTTAAGTATCCAAAGGTCAATATTAGTAACAGGAGAATACTTTTGTTTCAAGGTAGCAAAAATGCCATTCACTTTGTCTTGTTAAAAAAACATAATAGCATACAAACTAAAGGATGAAGCAGCTTCAACTATATTGCAAAGTATATTCTTTATTAAGGGATCATTAAAAGATATAAATAAATCCCAGTCCAGTCTGGTAATTAGGACTTTTAGACAGATATGAGTTGTTTCAATAAAAGACTTTAATCATTATCATTATTCATTCTTGCTTCACTGTATATAAATATTGTTGGTAATGATAATCCTCAAGGGAAATCTATGTTTCAATTGAATTGATATCACTTAAAATAAGTAAATACAACACTGTATTTGGTCTATTGTGAAAGGGGATGCAACCTTGACTTGAGTTTTGATTTTTGTCATTATCTGTTCGTTTGTTTTAAATGGCTAATCTTCAGATTCCTCTGGATTGGAAACCTAAGGCAATGTGGAACAAAGCAATCATAGAATTTATCAGTTAATAAGTAACTTCTTTTCAAACTTGCTACTTTCTTCATAAAAGAGGGACTACTCATTGTTCACTAAGTAGAAATAAATTTTTTTCAGTACAATTTCACCTATTAAAAAAGTCATCAGCTGTTTTCAAATGATAGGTACCTCAATAAATATTTATTAATCTGTTGGTATGTTTATAGTAAGCAAGCTAACAATGAATTAAGAGAAAGACAACTGTAAAATGAGGTAGGTGTTTTTGTTTTTGTTTTTGTTTTCATTTTGAATTGTCCAAGTCCCCGTGCCTTCTGTGGTGGGTTTAAGGCAAATACCACATACCCCAATTTGAATTCCTGAGTCCTTATGAAGCAAATAAGGCTTTGTTCTAGAGGAATTTTTATCTGTCTTGGCCTATGTGGAGGCTTCTAGAGACACTGATGCAGGACATTTTCTTTTGCTTTACATAATTATGTTAATATATGTTTGAGAAACTACAATTTGTTCTCCAAAACATATATATTTATATATTTATAAACACTGTTATCATTTAGAAAGTGCTAAAATTTAACACACACACACACACATAAAAATCTTTCAATGCAGAAAACTGGCAATGCTGAGGGCATTGCTTAGTAATATTAAAAGACAAAAAAACAAATACTAGCAACTGAGGGAAAGATAATAGTTGAGGCAAGTAATTGATACTAGAAGCTGAGAATAAGGATAAGTAACAAACGTTTTAAGAAGTTCCTCCTATATAAATGGAGGTCAAATGAGAAAGCCATACGAATAGTCAAGGCACAATGAATGAGAAAATCACTTGAGAAGCTATAATATTTTCATTTCAGAATGATTTCAGGGTAAGCTGAAAGTTAAGGCAAATATTTAAATAGTATAGCTATAGAAAAGAATTAGGCAACACAACCAATTCTGAAGACTGCAAGAATATGTATATACGCATCTGTATCTTTAACTATTGTAACTTTTCCATTTTACCCTAGGCTTTTAGGAAAATCTTTGTCAAACCAAAAGCTGGTTATAAGCAAAACACAAAAACTTCAAAGACCACATTTGACAAAAAAACAAACAAATAAACAAAAACAAAAAACAGTATTTACAAGAAATAGATTTTTTTTGTAGTCCACTGCAGCAACATCTCTGAAGAGGCGAAAACTGGTCCCTTCCTGATTCCTGAGTTCATACATTATCAAGTTTTGTATGCCTAGTTTGCAACCAAAATATTTGGCCACATAAGGAAAAGAAGACATATGGCCCACTTGAAGGAAAATAAACATTACATAAACTCTCTCTGAAAAAGCGGAGACATTGGTCAAGAAAATGATTTTAAATTGAATGCCTTAAATATGATTTAAAAAAAAATCAGCAGGGCATGGTGACTTGTGCCTGTAAGCTTCAGCCTATGAAGCAGCTGGGGCGAGGGATCACAGTTCGAGTCCCACTCAGGGCAACACTGCGAGACCTAGTCCCAAAAAATAACTGAGCGTGGTGGCATGCGCCTGTAATCCCAGCTACCTGGGAAGCTGAGGCTGGGGACTGCTGAGTCCGTGGTACCCCGGACAATGTGAGCCGGAGGTTCCATGGGCAAAATAGCGAGACCTAGTCTCAGAACAAAAACAAACGAACAAAAAGCAACAACAACAACAAAAAAATTCAAAGAAGCTATAAACAAGGAACAAAAGGAAGCTCAAACAAAGATATCTCAATGATCAGAGACAGAAACAGAAATTATAGAAAAGATCCAAACAAAAATTTTGGAGCTGAAAAGTACACTAAAAGAACTCAATAGCAGATCTGCACAGACAAAAGGTCATTAAAATTAAACATGTCTATTCTAATTATCCAATTTGAATTGCAGAAAGAACAAAGGAGGATAAAAAAGCAGAACTTAAGATTCCTGAGGTACACTATCAAGCATATTAGCACACACATATTAAAAGTCTCATCAGAAAAGGTAACAAAGGGAGATAACAAGTATTTAAGGAAATAATGACATAAAAATTCCAAGTTGGATAAAGAGATGAATATCCAAGTATTTCAACAAACTCCAAGTAGGTCATATACAAGTAGACATATACATAAGACACTGTAATAAAAATTTTGAAAGACAAAACCAAAAAAAGAACCTTAGAAGTAGCAAGAATAAAAGTGACATATCAATTATTAAAGGGATACACAATAAGATTACAGAAAACTATTAGAATTATGAATGCTAGAAAGCACTGAGATGAAATACATGAAATATTGGAATTTTTAAAAAGAATTTGTTAAAGAAAAACTAGCATTCTATATCCTGTAAAATGAACCTTCAAAAGTAAAAGTGAAATGGTTTCCTAGATAAGCAAATGCGAAAATACTTCATTAATAGTACATCTTCCCTGCAAGAAACAGAAAATTGATTCCTTCCAGGTTGAAATACAAGTCAATAAAGCATAACTAAAAGCCATATCATGAATGTGTAATGGGCCAGAGTGGAAGACTATGAGTGCCCTAGTGGCAGATATGGTGTTGTGATATATATCTGCAGGGCTATGAGCCTGTATCTCTGAGTCATAGACAATGCTGAACCAATATTATCCAATAAAGAATAATAATAAAAGAGAAAAATGTAAAATGTACAGTCATTATGACAATATGGTGGTTACTCAAAAAAATTAAAACAGAATTACCATATGACCCAGCAAATCCATTCCTTAATATAACACCCTCTTATACACACATGAAAAAACAATTACTCAAATACTTATATACAATATTCATAACAGCACTATTTTCCATTGATATAAAGTAGACACAGCCTACATGTCCATCAAAAGATGAGTACAGAAAATATGTGTGTTGGAGGAGGACAAGAGAATGGCAAGGAACGCTTATTAGGTACAGGGTTGCCACTGGTGGAAATAAAATGCTTTGGAACTGCATAGAAGTAAAATTTGTAAATATTGTGAATGGACTTTCACAAATTTATATAGTTTAGCATGATTAATTTGGAGGGCATAATGTAGATGCTAAGATGTGAAACTGCACAATTGAAAATGTAAAAGCCAATGTTACATCAATAACAAAATTGCACATTCCTAAGAATTTAACATTGATGTGTGTCAATCATGATGTAAAACTGCTTCCTGCTGTCCAGCCAGGTTTTCCCAAATAATTCTGAGCAAAATTATATTTTCAACAATTGATTTTTCACCCAATTTCTAGCACTTTGAGAAGCACAATGCAATTTACCTCCTTTTACCTTGCGCCAGGATTAGCAAATAGGCTAGAAGAAGGAAGTGGACTGTAGAATCACCAAGTTTCAGGTCAGTAAGGAAATTTTATTTCCCTCTTCTTTGATGTTCTCCCGTAAGTGTCAGTTTGGAAAATCATTCTGACTCTATTCACCACATAAGCTTGATTCAACATTTTCCAGTATGAGGTCAAATATCATAATTATTTCTGTCTGCTATGATTTAATAGAAGAGAATATTAAAAGTATTTCTTTTTTTTATATTCTTATACCAATATACAAAGTTTCTATGTATATTTTTGAATAAGAAATATAGGAACTGAGAGAGCTGGAGGTGAAAAAAATCAAAGTATTCTTTTGTTAAAAACCCCATGATAAATAATGCAAATACAGTTCTCTGTATGTAGACTCAAGGATGATTTAAATTTAGCTTATACTTATTTATATATTTAAACTGCTTTGTGGGAATCCCCATGTGTTATATAGAATCACGTTCCCTGAAGTCATCGCTGCTATGCTATGCTATGGGCTACCCATCCATTTAATAAAGAGCAAATAAGGTCTGTCCTTAACAAAAAGAAGAGCACTTCAGAAAATGCTCAGAAAGAGCAGTCTGTGAATATCTAGTGCTCTCTGTTTAATAAAGCAAAACTAATAACTTACAGCTTCCTTATGCTTTCTTATGAAAGCAGGAAATATTTGATTCTTGGCGCTTTGGGACAACTCAGTTACTCTGAGTAGATAAACAGAGAAAACTGCATTTGTATTTTATCAGAAAGCATGAGAAATAGAAATTAACATAACAAAGGATTTTAATCTACCCATATTATAAAAATGTCTGTAAAGTTAGTTTTTCTGACTAATAGTAATGAAAGGTCAATTCATATTAACTACTGAAGTCCAAAAATCTGTCTGCTCACTAACTGTTAATATTCCTCAAAGTTAAAGATACTTTGGGTATAACACCAGTGATAATTTTAAAATCATGGGATGGAATGCTGTGGATTATGGTGGAGGATTACAGGCACCTTAGTGGTGGGTGTAGCATGATTATGTACACCAGAAGAGGTAGGATCTTTTACTTCTGACTCATGTATAGTGTTGTAAGCCAATGTTACTTTAATTAAAAAAATTAAGTAAACATGAATTGTATTAATATTAACTTGAAAGTAAAGAGTACGTAGTTGAGAAATGACACTAGTTTCCTTTTTTAAAATATGGATGGAAAATACCATGCTTTCTGTATTGGTCACACATCCTACCATTTATGCTTTCTTAATAATTGGGATGTTATTTTGCTTTTCCAGGCTGAAAATATTTGCTAAGTTCAAGCATTTCTCAGGTCTCAGCAGTACCCCTGTTGATCTCTGTTCTTCCACCAGCCCTATCCTGCACCATCCCAACTCATTCATGACTCCCAGAATGAGATTTCCGAAATCCAACAAATTAATTAAAAGCTTTCAATACATCCCCATTTTTTTCTGGGTAAAGTTTAAACTCTTTATTTCTGGATAAGATCTTTGGCAACATCCCCGACTACATTTTAGTTACTGTTCACTAATAAAACTCACTTTTTTTCCCTGCTGATGATGAACTGCTTTGGGAATGAGAAACAATAAATAATAAAGTTTCTATCAAATTTTCTCAGCTCAAATGTTCTGGGTAAAAGACAGGAACTGGCCTAGATTTGGAGATGACCTCTAATGCTAGGCAAGCCAGCCCACTGTGGAGAATCCAAAGGAAGAAGCAAATCCCTTGGCTCCCTTTCTGGAAGCTCAGCAAAGTATGGGAGTGTGGATGTGCCCAGAACTAGTTAGAAAGATGGCATTTTAAAAAAAGAATTCACTTCAAGCTAATAGTCAAAGAGAGAAAAGCAAAAAAAATTAAAAATGCTTGATGTTTTATTCTTTTAATAATTTTCTTATTTCCTTAGAATGGTCGTAGTGAGCAACATTAGAGACCATGAACAGCCATGAACAGAAATAGACAGGAGCATGCCCACAAATCTACTAATTTCTTGATTAAACTAGGTAAAGTTGCATAAATTAATTGCCAAATGACCACATAATGATAACGAAATCCCAGGGCTGAGTATGTAAAATTCAACAAAAGGATCATAGGAAATCTTCCTTCCTCCACAGTCATTCTCAATCAGATATGTCCTCACAGAAAAGAATCTTCTTTTCAGAACAACCTTTTATGTTCTACAGATCAAAACTATAGGTTAAAAAAGGCAACTCCAATTTATCCAGAGTCTCTTTCTATCTCCCAGGTTTGTATTTGCTGCATTTAGCTTACTATCCAGGCACTGGAAACCCAGCTGAATAAAATAAGTGTGCAATTTTAAAAATGCACTTAAAATCAGACAATGTTTGTTTTGATATGATTACCTGAAAATGTCACTGTTGGGCTTCTTAGATAGAACTTTGATCTTAGTGTGGATATGGGGATGACAGAGTGCAAAATGATATAGAAGCAGGTGTCTCTTAAATATAAAAAGGTTCTGGAGACTTACAGAGCAAAGATGAGGTGCAATAGCCTTTTTTACTTTCTGCTCACATTATTGAACTCTAATTCTGTGCAGCTGCACCAGCTGGGAAGTTGTAGGTGAGGAGGAGGTTATTCTAGTGTGCATCCTCACTTTTCCTGCCTATCCTCAGTCTCAGTGCTGGTCTCAGAGGCCACTTCAACTCCTCCTTTTCTTCTTTGATTCTTTTGATTCTTTTCTTTAGGATAATCTTTTGATTAGGACACTTATTCATTGTGTTCTGTACGGAATATGACCTTCAGAAAAGTTTGCTGTTTTGAACTGAATTAGTCAAATTGCAATCCTAAATAATTTGTTCCAAGTCTCAATATATGATTAAGATAATTAAGAAAAAATTTAAAAAACACAAGATTCTTTAATATTTCCTGTGAAAGAAGCCACAGAACATTTAAATCCATTTCACTACTACATAGACTTTTTATAAAAGAATGCTAGTAAGACCATATAAATTGTCTAATATCAAGCAGGTAGTTATTAACAAATCCACAAAGGACCTCCAATCCTAAATTTCTGTTAATCAATGAATAATCACTCATTAGGCAATGTGATAAACTCTGTACCACATGGAAAAGCAATAAATGCTTCTGAGTTCTACTCTTGTCTTAATGTAAAAACCCAAGCTACATTTTGAATAAAAAGTGCTTTAATTAAAGAAACAATTAGATTTTAGGCCTCAGGGATAGCGCTTAAAATAAAATATCAAGGTCAGACAGACTTCAGAGCTCTCCAAATAACACTGAAAGTAAAAAAGTCAATCTTGAGCATCCAAGAGGAACGCTAAAAAAAAGTGAATTGTGCTAAATTGTCACAATAAGTTTTAACAGGACACAAAATGGTTCTATAATATGAAGGTGTAATTCATAATCCCTAATCTGCTTATTGCAGTTCATAAGCCAAAGTCCAATGAAAATACATATAAATAAGTTGTTATCCTTGTTATCCAAATTCAAATTCGCAGTGAAATCTGAAATTTTCTCCACCTGCCTGAAAAAATGTTTTTTTTATCTTTCAACCATTCCCCCAGGATACGATTCAGCAGAGAAACAGGGAGCACAAGAAAAGCATACATACTATGAGAAACAAATGTGAATAAAGTTTCAGTCTCCAGTTCTTTGATACTCTCTATCTCTCACATGAGTGAACTGGCCAAAAAGAAAATCACTTGGCAAGAGATTTTTCAGCCCTCAGATGTTCCACATGCTAATTAAAGACTCTGTTAGGAGTCTGACCTTCAGTGACGAGGTGCTTATTAAACCCCTTTGGTTTCTGCCTCTGACTGAGATAGGACTTGATAAAAATCTAACTTAAATGTTAATAAGAAATTATTTTAACTCAGAACTTTGATGTTGTATGTGCACTGTGGATATGAGATTCTTAATACATAATTGACAGGTTGCTCCTCTTCTACCCAAAAAGATTAAACTTAAAAAAAATCTTTAATAAAATGTACTATCTTCAGTTTATGAAAATTTAGTTCATTTTATTATAACTTAGTAGATTTTCTTTTTTCACATAATTTATGTAAACGTAAGAACTATTAAGAATCTAGTTAGCTGTCCAATCCAAGAGAGGTTTTACAAAGCACAACTCTAACAAAAGCAAGAATTGGAGGAACATACTTAGTGAAAGCATAACATGCTGGTAAAGTAGACAAAAAAGAAGAAAGAAATATTATAAAATATAAATAACTCTGATATTAAGTAACAAAGTATAGCCATGAGTTTCCCTAGTAGATTTTTGAAGATAATCTACATCAGAATTATCTGATTACTTTTTCAAATACAGAAACATGTACTCCCTCTTATCTTGCATCTCTGTATCAGTAAACCTGCATTTTAATATATTCTTTCTAAATTAAAAAACACTGCTTTTGATAACCACTATCACAAAGGGTTACAGAGTGTTATTTCCCCCACCTTCCCAATTATATTCTTAATATTTAGTGAATGATTTTATCCTTAAAGGAATGTTTTTATTTTATCCAATCACCCCGAAAGTATTTTTATATACAAAGTGAATAAATAGATATTTTTATAAAAAAGGAATTTTTAGATTTTTCCCATAATTTCAGATCATTTTATTTGGATTCTCAGGGGTCTAATATATCACCTGTTCATCTCTTAGTAGTACAAAAGCATAGGGAAGAGAGGGGTAATTGTGGGCCTGGGAATATCATCATTATTCAAAATTTTACCTAAATAAAACTTACAGGTCTTCTAGTAGAGTGAATAATGACTATAAAAGGATATGTTGCACAACAGGAAAAAATAGAATACATGCTTCAATAGTCTGGAGTAATTGCAAACTATCCTAATATTTAATATGATAGAGGTTTATTTGGGGGAAATGCAAGAAATCAGTAGAGGTATGATTGGAGAGTTGCAATGGGTAGACACTACCTTCACTAAGAAATCTTAAAGAACTTAATTCTAAATATAGCTTGGAATGATATGCTAGGCTAACATGCTTCCAGAAATTACTTCTTCTGCAAGGTATTCAGTTTGAAATATATTTCCTGAAAGAAAAGACCTAAAATGAAGCAACATGCTTTGAAATACTGGTTTTAGTTCTCAACAGGTCATTACACTCATTTTCCCGTCCACAAAAACCTGTACAAAAGGTGTATCTTTGCAAATAAATATTAATAAAATAACTATAAAATAATTATTGTAAATGTAGGGACAGCTATGGTAGTCTAAACACAAGGTGTTTTTTTGTTGTTGTTTTACTTATGAAGAAGAGAGCTAACAAAATTAGTTTTGCATTCCTGCCAAGAGGTAATGAAATGACATGTTACATTGTTATAATATAAATTCTATAGTCAGTCAATAAGTAATGTGTTATAAATATATACTTGATCAACTTTAACCCCTCAGCCCCCAAAACAAGTTATTGCTTCTGCTCAGTGAATGCACATATATACATTGGACAAAATTAGATCATCTGCAGCAAATGATTTCATTAACTTTTACCAATAAAGTAAAAATTATAGCACAATTTCTCCTCAATCAAACATAATTTTTTATTAGCAATGTAGTAATGTTCTCACTTAGGTATGGACAGGACACAACACAACAAAGAGATACCAATTTAAATGATTAATTGTGTATATAGCACAATTATAAAATATTGTGATTTTTTTGCCTGGAAATCATTCATGATGAAAATCTGTTATTTCTAAGTCAGTTTTCTTTCTTTATTGATCATAAGAAATCTTGAAAGGCAAAACCAAAGGAAGAAACCTAGAAGTAGCAAGAAAAAAACATGACTTATCAATTATTAAAAGGGATACACAATAAGATTACAACAACTTCATTTTTAGAATAATGAGCATTAGAAAGCAGTGAAATGAAATGTCTGAAATATTGGAATTTAAAAAAGAATGTAAAAAAAAACTAGCATTCTGTATCCTGTAAAGTGGACCTTCAAAAGTATAAATGAAATGGATTCCCAGGTAAGCAAAAGTTAAGGTACTTCATTTAAACAAAATCATACAAAGATGAATGAATAAATACTGAAACACTAAGGGAAAGAAATAAATGGATTACTTTCTTAAATTTTTCAATTTATTCAAGATATGTTTGTGTGTAAATGGAATGAAATACCTGTGGACATTTATTATAGGCATGAAATTAACATTACAGGAAATTCTGTATGTGGAAAATTTGTGTAATACACAGACTTTGTAATTTTTTTTTTTTTTTGCCTTGAGTGGTTGTGGGATGAGTTAAAAATGAAGAGACAAAAAGAACATCTAAGAACATCTACCATTAATATGTGGCCTTGTATTTTCTAATAGTGAAAAAAAGTTCTTTGAGAGCTCAGTCAGAAGTGAAGCAATAAAATGCAGAACAGAAAGTCAGTAAGGGTGTATGTATCCTAGTAGAGATAATTAATACACTGTTCTTCCTTTCTGATTAAAAATCATCAGGTTCCAGTGAGTTATTCCCTGGTGCCTCAAGACTCTTTTGTTACTAATATAAAACCTGATATCCGAAATTAAGGATTCCTACTATGTTGGAGTCCTTTGAGTATTTGGAATAATTTCAAATGGTTTGAGACATTCCAGAGTCAATCTCTCAATTGGAGGAATTGAAATTGGCACCCAGGGAACAAAGACACCAGGCCTGGCAAGAAGCAGGCTCATTAGTACTGGTACTGACTCAGCAGATTTGCATCCCAAGGCTGAGTATACTAGTAGGAACTTAGGGTTTGTATACACTTTACATAGACTGGTGTTCTGGGTGGGCTATCATTGGTGGTAGTAAATGATTTGACATTGCAAACATAGAATGAGGAAGATTCATGGAGAAACTGGGCTGCATACCTGCAAGATGAGTCAATCAGTAATGGGTTGTTTATCTAGTCCCCTAGGCTGCATTTCTTGGTTCACAGTGCTTCAGCATATTTCAAGCTATCATACTTAACTCAGTCATTAGAATAAGAATTAATGTATGATTTTTCTATAAATATAATTTCTTTGTGCTCCATCAGAGACCAGTTAGTTCACAATCTATGAGCAGGAAAGTCATATATTCCTTTATGACTTCATTTGACTTCCATGAAACTACATTTCTTAAATTTTATTATCTGTGTTTTTATAAACTTCCTTTGAAATATATTTAACATGTAACAAATATTTAAGGTGTAGACATGCTAATTTTATGCATATGTATATTGTAATATGGTTGCCATTTTTGCAATAGTACTTCTATGATATCACATGCTCACTTTTTTGTGGTATAAATAATTAAGATCTATTTCTTAGTAAGTTTGATGATTATAGTCAATATTGTTGCTTATGTTCACATTTGAACTCTAAACTTATTTATCACTATTCTTAGTTTGTAACCTTAAACAGCATCTCTCTTTTCCCCCACATCCCACATTCCCTTCATCCCACATTTTAGTCTCTGCTTTTACAAGTTTGGCTTGAGGAAAAAAAACAAACAACTTTGAGAACTAATCAAGGCACTTAAGAATTAAATTAACTGAGGATTAATTTAGTTCCAGGATGCAAAAGAACTTATAGAAATCAGATGTATTTCTATATACTAATAATGAAACCTCTGAAAGAGAAAAAAAAAGAATATAATATCATTCATTCTTTCATTTAAAACAACAAAACAGTGAAGAATAAATTTAACCAATTAAGTGATTATAACAAAACCTGTAAGTTTTTTTGAAAGAGATTGAAGAACATATAAACATTCCCTGTTCAAGAATCAGAGACATCAATACTGTTAAAGTATCCATACCACCAAATGTTACTACCCAATGTTATCTATGGATTCAAAACAATCCTTATCAAAATGGGAAATTCTTTCTAAAGCCAAAATATACATTCAAATGCATGAATATATGATAAAAAATCCAGTAATCGTTTTCAAGAAATATAAAATAAACAATTTTAAGATTCTATTTTGTGTTTGTTTTATAGGTTATTTTGCTTGTTTGTTTTAAACATCACATTTATTTTCTTACAGTTCTAAAGTTAGAAGTCTGAAATTAATATCATGGAATTCACTCTGGAAGTGCAAGTGAATTATCTTCTTGTTTTTCCAGTGTCTACACACACATTCCCTTGGGTCCCTTTGTCTGTGGTCCCTTTTTCTATCAAAATGTTTCCATATGAAGCATCTTGCTTCAATGTTTTTGTTCTGACCTCAGGGTTATTGCCAGCTAGATGTTTTATTCCCCAGCTCTCTCCTGCAAATTAGCCAAGCTTTCAGTCTTGGCTATACCTGCCTTAAGTTAAAACTTGTCCTTCAATCTCTTTTCACCATAACCACTACAATATGCAATTCTTTATAGTTCCCATATGTGTGAACTTTTTACCTTTATTGTAAATGAAGTAGCTCTTTTGGGAAAAGTTTATCTGCTAGTGGCCTGCTTCTCTTTCCTTTCCTTCAGTAAATCCCTAGGAACATTTCTGATCCAGTTCTCCAAAGTTAATGACAAGCTTCTTTCTGAATCATTTCTTCTCTAAGATCTTAGGGTTGAGTGATGGGGCCAACAACCTATGTTCTGCTTGCTTTGTCCTTCCTGGAATTGATAGGGTGTGCCCCCCCCCCCCATTGTCTCCTGTTTAAGATTGCAGATTTCAAGGACAGGTAATGTTAAAATGGGGGAATGACCTTAGCTGGAATTTCCCTTCAGGGGGATGCAGGGGGAAGAAAGAAGTGAAATAGTCAAGGTGAAACAGATTTCCTGGAAGGCGGGAAATCAGGGTATATAAAGGGTGTGCAAACAAAGAAGGAGGG
>PVHY01013913.1:20413-40078 GCA_004024945.1 Uropsilus gracilis
GAGATGGGAATCGGCCATCTTGTAAAGATGTGAGCCATGTGAGCTTGGCCATGTGGCCACCGAGGGCCTGCAACCCTCGGCTGGCCCAGGCTGGCAGCATGTGTGCTGAATGCAGTTAAGGAGTTTGCAGATTTGAACTCCGTGTTGGAGTTTGCTTTGCTGAGTTTGATTTGTGTCTGAAAGAGGCCGTGCAAAAGTTTGGCATGAGAAGAAAGTGAACTTTGCTGGTTTGGCACCATGGAGTTCCTGCTACCTGAAGGTGACAAAGAGAAGACAGCATGGAAGACAAGGAGGAGCAGTCAAAGGAACATGTCTTCAAGCGTCTGGAGATGGACTCTGTCTGGATATTGGTGAGATGATCAGGACTGAGAGACTGAGGATTTTGGGGCAATCTGGGAAAGGACTTTGGACAATAGTGAGAAAGGTTTTGGACAATGTTGAAGTATTCTGAGTCTTACATGTTTCTTTTGTAATTATTAGGATAACTAGAAATCACTTTGTTAGAAATAAATTAGTCTGCACTGCACTGATAGTCTTACATTGGTTTGGTATTTTGGCTGAGAAGGCTGGGGATGGTGGTAAGAACCCACAAGTGGAAGTTTAAACTGTGTTTTAAAGTTTTTCTTTTCTGCAGTTCTTGGAGCTGAAAGCAGAGAGCAGTTGGCTGGCTTTTGCATATCAATGGTAAAGGTGATCAGTGAAAATGCTAATGAAGAGTGTGTAGCTTGCTTTGGAGAGAGAAGCAGGCAGATAGCTGTATCCAGTTAAGTAAAGTCAGAAAGTCTCTTTTTACCCACTTTCAGAATGAAACTACCATCTCATAAGTTGTGGCAAGTAAATAATTCTATAATTATATGGGGTCAAAAAAAGAAAGCATTAAAGCAATTCAAATAGAAACCCTTAGAAAGAAGAACAAGTCTAGAGTCTTTCTTATTTTAAGTAATACTATCAAAACAGTATGGTACTATCATACATGTAAAAATATTGACCAATGGAACAAATTAGAGAACCCTAAATCTATGCTCTTGCATATTCAGTCAACTAATATTTAATAAGGGAGTCAAATATACTCAATAGAGAAAGGATAGTCTGTACATTCAAAAAATAAAACTGTACTCTTATACCATGCACAAAAATTAATTTGAAATGAATGAAAGTCTTAAAGATAAGACTTGATGTAATAAAACTCCTTGAAGTTTACGTTTAAATTCTAACAGGAGGGGGTTTATGTGGATGATAAAAAGTAATATTTACAATAATTGCAATTGTAACAGTTCCCTCATAGAAAGTATCAATGGGTTCAAGTAGAATAAGTAGATTAATATAGTTATTACCATGTAAGATGGGTGAAGAGTTTTAATTTTTATGCTGATTTAATGAAAAAAATCATGGTGCAATTTAACGAGGGGGAGGTGACCAGTGTTTTGATTTTAAAATATTAGTTTGGGACAAGGAAAGACATAGCAGAAGTTTAAATCATATGACTAAGTGAAAGAAGTAAATCTGAAAAGACTACATATATGATTCCAGATATATGATATCCTGGAAAAGGCGAAACTACACAGATACATTGATAAAATGAGTGATTGCCAGTAGTTTCTAAGAGAACAAGTGATGAACAGATGGAACCCCGTATCTTTAGAGAAGTAAAAATAATTTCCTAAAAGTTTAGCATTATATATTTGTCCAAATCCATAGAAGATACAACATCAGGATTGAATCCCAAAGTAGACTATAGACTTTGGATAGTTGTTAATGAAAGCTTACCAACCATGACAAATGTCATACCTGGTTTGTGATGTAGATAACGAGGCTATGTATGTGTGGGCAGAAATCTCAGTACACATATCTTAATTTTTCTGTGAACCTAAAACTTCTCTAGAAAGTTAAATACTTTGAAAGAAATAACTTTGGCTGATTTGCAGGAAATCAACTGCAAAAAAGCAAGCGTAGAAAGAAAACCAGTCTGTAGGCCTTTTCAAGAGAAAAGGAGAGAAGAGTTGGGGGATTGTACTTGGACAACAGATAGGGATGCAAGTAATATTTTCAAAGGTCAACCAATTAAACTTCTTAGTGGGCATTATGGGAGGAAATAGGCAATGAGATTCAGATATGAATGGAGGCACGTTTAAGGTAAAGTCATGACTTCAACTTTGACTACTTTATAAAGCAAACATTTTTGTATATATAATATATATAAAATACATCATATAGATGATATATATGAATGAATGAATATAAAATATTTAATACAATATATAATATACAAATGAATGTATATATATATATATATATGTGGAGTTCAAGGAAAGATCAGGAAGGGAAACTAAGTTGGGGAGTCTTAAGCTTATGGATGGTAGAGCCATGGTAATGTGGTGAATTTACAAAACCACTCATGGAAAGAGCATAGAGAAATGAGGTTGCCCAGCATTAAGACTGAGTAGATATGAAAATTTGAAGTCAAACAGAGGTTAATGAGAAAGAGAAGCTAATGAGATAAAAGGAAAAATAGTGTCATTGCCAAAGAGTGAAAAGGACTGTAGAAAGTTCAACTCTGTTTTGTGCCAGTGAATTACCCAATAAAATGTGGGCAATGACATCTTTAAACATCTAAACCATCTTTACTAACATTTCAGAATTACTGGCATGAATTACTGAATGCAAGAATTACTGAATTACTGAATTACAGAATTATTGAATTACTAGTAGTACTAGTTACTACTAATTAGTTACTACTAATTACTAGTAGTAATTACAGAATTACTGAATGAAAGGAAGAAATGCAATTAATTCTGCATCAATTACCAACCTAGTGTTAGTTTAACTGGTAAGTCATCCAAAGCTTCAAAGCAAATCCAAAGACACAGCTCCCTTGGATGACTCTGTTCTCCACTTAGTGAGCCCCATGCTCCTTTCAGCATCAGATTAATAACCACCAAGAATCCCATCCTCCCTGATCAAAAGCCAGGAGGTCCCTGTTAATTGTCTTCATAGGAGATTGCATTTCTCCTTCCTCTCATCCAGTTGCATTTCTGTATTCAAGTAGCCATACTATTCCTCTAGGTTTTACCTCAGTGCTGGAAAGAGGTGGAGGGCTGTACTATCTACAATATTAGAAAAATGATAGTGAAAAAATGTTTCAACAAATGCTTACAGAAAGAATAGGCCATTTTTTTAATATGTAAAACTCTGCTGAAGTCAGTGGAATTTGTTATACAAACTAAAATATGTGTGGCATCATCGATTTTGCTTTGTGCTGACAGATTTAAGGCAATTCTTTTTCTCTTAAATTATATGTGATTTAATTTGAAAATTGCTAATTAAGGCTTCTTACCTAAAAATAGTTACACAAATAGTCTTGTTAAAAGGCTAAAAATCTCCCTGAGTTTAAGAGACAATTCCTATCTTAGAATATCTTTGATGTTATGAGGGAACAGGAAATAGAAACAAAGAGAAGCCACTTTTCAAAGGAGGTGAAAGTTGTATCAAAATATCACCCTTCAGCCACTATTAAACTTTTAGCATCTTCTTACCCCTGGAATGGGAATAGCTGCATGCACACTGGGGATAGAGTGGTCCTTTTTTTTATTTAAAAAGTCTGCAAATTGTGCTACTGTTTCTTGAGAAGAGTCACGTATTTTGTCACTCTCAACTATGATCAGCTTCCTTGAAATTAGTCAGAATATTTCATCAGAATTCAGCAGACATAAAAGACATGATCCTAAACTGATAAATATGGAGTAAGGAGCAAATGTTCTAGCTATCTCACTTCCTCTTCCTGAAGTCACAACTCAAGCTAGATTTCCTGGGTTAACACCAAAGATACAAAAATGCAAAGATCGTTTTCTTCCCTCACCCTCAGATTCAAGCAATGGCTCAGAGACAGAAAAACTGGCTTTAAGTTTTAAGATCTAAAATCGTCCTCTTGGTAAATCTATTTTTTACCCCATTTTGGGCTTGGTTACCCCAAACTGTCCTACTTTTCTGTCTTCTTTATATTTCTGACATTTCCACATCATTTTCTTAAATAAACTTACCTCTCTTGTTCACAATAAAATAAAATAATAAAATAAATTAAAATCATCCTCTTCCTCCCCAGTAGTAGCACAAGCAGAATTCAAAAGTGAGGACTGCGGCCGGGCATGGAGGTGCATGCCTGTCAGTGGTAGTCTAGGAAGTTGCGGCCGGGACCAGGGATTCCGATTCAAGTCCTGCCAGGGCACATAGTGAAACCTAGTCCCACAAAACTAGCTGGATGTGGTGGCATGCGCCTCCCCAGCTACCTGGGAAGCTGAGGCTGGGAATTGCTTGAATCTGTGGTACCCCAGGCAACGTGAACCTGTAGTTCCACAGGGGAAAAAAAAAATAGCGAAACCTAGTTTCAAAAAAAAAAATGAGGACTGTCTGGCATGAAATTTCAAGCTTTTTCTATTGTTTCTTATATCCTATACTCCTAAGATTTCAGATATGTAACTACCCACTGAGAAAGTGTTCGTTTTCTACTCTTAATTTACACTGCAGTTCAGTAATATTTATAATTTGAAAGTCCACATAGAATATAACCCAAGGTCAATATTGGTATTTTACATATTCAAAGTAAAGACCTCACAGTTAAACCCATTGCTCCTGGTCTATGAGAAGTTCACATGGATTCAGTGCTAGCAATGTTTCGTTCGATTCTTGTAGTTATTTTACTGCATTTATCAGAGAAGGTATGCTATATCTTTTTAGATTAAGGGACCAAGATACAAACAGAAAAAATAATTTAGTGAAGGTTAAACAGGTGAGAAATACCTAATAGATTTGCTTCAATTTAAGCAATTAGTGCAATTTTTCCCGGTGACATTTTTTCTGCCACCAAGTCTAAATTCAATGATTTTAAAATGTGTTTGAATTCCAACAACTTATTTTTTTTCAAGGAAAATCTATTTAAATTGCCAAAGCAGTTAGTACCTGTGGCCCTGTGTCCACTCTGCGCAGGCATTTCGAATATCCAGAATCAATATTTCTTTAAGCATCAAAATGGCCCACATCCAACTGGTGAGACAAAAATCTTCCTTCTTCCAATCTAGCTCATCAGCAATAAACTGTGCCAAGAGGGCACAGATGTACCCTGGATGAAAAGTAAAACATTCAGTCCAAAGACCCTAAGTGTTTTGGCTGATATAATGCCAAATTGCTAGTGTAATTTTCTCTTTACACAAAGGTACCTCCTCCAATCCTCCCCCCCACATCTCCCCATGTGACACACCTGGAATAGTCTAGCTCTTTGAACTCAAGTAAATGCAGTAATTCTGAGTTTGGACATTCCTTTTAAGTGTAAACAAACTGTGTAAACCATAAAACATTTGCTAGTAGTCTGCAAAACAAATGATGTGCTAACAAATTCCAATATAAAATATGACATAGCCTTCTGCAGGAAAGTTGCTAGTCAAATAAATTACATTACACCATATATGCTCCATTTTGGTCTGTGTTTACTTAAGTGAATATCCTTATTCCTTAAAATATGAATTTCCTGGAGTCAGCAGAGAACTTGTGTTCCAGGCTCTGACTCCTTCACTGTCCTCAAACCAGTGATAGCAAAACCAGCATATACCTGATAGATTTAAACTGAACCTATATATTTTTTAAAGTATAGTAGTAACATTTCATTTTATTTTATTCTATTCATTCATTTTTATTGAAGTAACCTTCACTTATGACACTATGTACAACTTAGAGATAAAAGGTCATACCCTTCAGATAAATATTACTGCAACAAACCCAAACAAATCCATAGTCCATTGGGCACCCTCCCTACTTTACTCTCCCCACTCTAACTTCCCATGTGGTATCCTCAATTCTACAAGTTACATTTCTAGATTTTGTTTTTTGTTTGATTTTATCTTACCTATCATTCTGATTCTCTATGTAAGTGAGATCACACAGTATTTCCTTTTCTTGTTCTGCTTTCTTTGACTTCACATACCACTACAATTGTGACTTCACAATACCACTACAAAACAGACAACAACACTGTTTTGTTGTCTCAATTAGCAAGAGTTTACTCTTTTTTCATAGCCAATTAATAGTCATTATGTATTTATGCTGCATCTTCACTATCCACTCATTGGTCTTCAGGCATTTCAGTTGTTTACATAGCTTTGCTATCATAAGTAGTGCTGATATAAATACAGGGGTGCATCTATCCCTTTGAATTGGTGTTTTTGCATTCTTCAAATAGATACCTAGTAGTGTAATTGCTGGATCATATGATTTATATATTTTTAATATTTTGAGAAATATTTATACTGTTATCCATATAAATTGGTCCGTTTACTTGACCAAGAGCTTACAAGGGCTCTTTTACCTCCACATCCTCACCAACACTTGTTTATGCTTTTGGATCTGAGTCATTCTCTGAAGGGTGAGGTAGTATCTCATTGTAGTTTTCATTTGATTGGTAAGCAATAATAAACATCTTTTTCATGTTTCCATTGCAACCTGTATGTCTTCCTTTGAGATGTGCCTATTTGAAACTACTGCTACTTTTTGATTGAGTTTATGTCTTTTTGTTGTTACATGAGTTATTTGTAAATCTTGGATATCAGCTCCTTTTCAGATGTGATATGTGAAAATATTTTCTCCCATTCATTAGTTCTTTTGATTTAGTGACATTGTCTTTCACTGTAAAGATTTTAAGTTTGCTATATCCAGTACAAATTGTTTGTTTATATTCCCTTTTGTTCTCTTGTTGTGAAGACAAATCCACAAGAGATTGCCTATGTGGTGGGGTGTTTTGTATATGCTTTCTTCTATATATTTTATGTTTTTTCTTGTTTCATTACTCTTTCAACACTGTTTTGAATAGCAGTGGTCGAAGTACATCCTTGTCTTTTGCCAGATATTTAAGGAAAACCTTTTAATTTCTCACCATTGGGAATGATGCTAGTTGCACATTTGGCACATGAGACTTTTATAACATTGAGGCCTGTTCTATATATCCCCAGTTTTTATCATAAATGGATTTCAATCTTATCAAATATTTCTCAAAATGTCTTGATAAGAACTTATGATATTTTTTACCTGCTATAGATATAGCCAGAAATGAATTTCTGGATTGTAACTCATGGAGGGTTTTGCCCACATTTTCCTCTATGTGTATTATGGTTTCTGGTCTTACATTCAAGTCTTTTATCCATTTTGAGTTGATTTTTGTACATAGAATGAGAGAGCTGTCTTGGTCCTTTTTTTTGCATGTTTTGAACCAGTTTTCCCAGTACCATTTATTGAAGATTCTGTCCTAGTTCCAGTGTAATATTTCCACTCCTTTGTCAAAGATTAATTGACTAAATATGTGTGGTTTTATTTCAGAGCACTTGATTCTGTTCCATTGGTCTGGTTGTCTGTTTTTATACCAATACCAAGATGTTTTAATTACTATGGCTTTGTAGTATAGTTTTATGTCTGGAGTTGTAATACTAATACTTCCATTCTCCTTTTTTCTGGTGAGAAGGTTATTTGATATTCGAGGTCTTTTGTTATTCCATATGAATTTCTGTAATTTTTGTTCTATCTCTTCGAGGAAAGTCATTGAGATTTTTATAGGGAATGCATTGAATCTATAGATTGCTTTTGGTAGGATGGCCATTTTGATGATGTTAATTCTTCCAATCCATGAGCAGGGATATGTCTTTCCATTTCCTTGTCTTCTTCTATCTCTTTTAGCAGCATTTTAAAGTTTTCTTTGTATAGTTCAATCATGTGTTTTGTTAAATTTATTCCCAAGTACTTATTTTTTTTTGATGCAATGGTAAAAGGGATGGGTTTTCTGATTTCTTCTTCTTCTATTTGGCTTTTTGCATATACAAAAGCTACCAACTTCTGTGTGTTGATTTTGTATCAGGCTACCTTACTGAACTGGTTTATTATTTCAAATAGTTTTTCTGTGGATTTTTTTGGGTTCTCTATATAGAGAATCATGTCATCTTGTATAATGATAGCTTCAGTTCCTCTTTTCCTATTTGTATTCCTTTTATGTCTTTCTCTTGCCTTATTGCCCTAGATAAAATTTCTAATACAATGTTAAAAAGTAGTGGGAAGAGTGGGCATCCTTGCCTTGTTCCAGATCTTAATTGGAATGATTTTAGTGTTTCTTCATTTAGAATGATGTTTGCTGTAGGTTTGTCATAACTGGCTTTATTATGTTGAGGTATGCTCCTTTAATCCCCAGTTTTTTAGGGTTTTTATCATGAATAGATGCTGGACTTTGTTGAATGCTTTCTCTGCATCTATTGATATGATCATGTAGTTTTTGTTTTTCTCTTTGTTGATGTGGTGTATTATGCTAATTGATTTCTGGATGATAAACCTCCTTGTGCCCCTGGAATAAATCCCACTTTGTCATGGTAAATAATGCTCTTTATGCATTGTTGGATTCAATTTGCCAGGATTTTGTTTAAAATTTTTGTATCCATGTTCATTGGGGAAATTGGTCTATAATTTTCTTTCTTGGTGCTTTCCTTATTTGGTTTTGGTATGAGTGTTGTGTTTGCATCATGTGGGGAGAAGAATTAAAAAGACATTTCTCCAAAGAGGGAATACAAATGACCAACAGGCACAGGAAAAAATATTCAATGTCACTAGCAATCAGGGAAATGCAAATCAAAACCACAATGAGATACCACCTTACACTAGCAAAAATGGCCCACATCCAAAAATGGGCAACAACAAGTGCTGGTGGCAATGTAGAAAGAAGGGAACACTCTTACCCTGCTGATGGGAATGTAAACTTGTCCAATCTCTATGGAAAGCTGTGTGGAAGGCCCTCAATATAATGAAAATGGAACTACCATTTGACCCAGCAATTGTTCTCCTGGAAATCTACCCAAAGGAGACCTTAATGCTTGTACAAAGGGACACCTGTGCTCCAATGTTTATTGCAACACTATTTATAATTGCAAGGACATGGAAGCAACCCACATGTCCCAGAACAGCTGACTGGATGAAAAAGATGTGGTATATATTAACAATAGAATATTACTCATCAATTAAAAATGACAAATTGGATGATTTTATGATAACATGGATGGACTTAGAAGATATCATATTAGTAGAAAAAAGTCAAAAAGAAAAAGACAGAAGCCAAATTTTTTCACTATTATATGGGACATAGGAAAGATAAACAAAAGCCATGAAGAAAAGTCAAAACAAGCTAACAACCAAATTAAAGTACACAACTAAAGGATTGCGGGACAGGGTGAGAATGGTCAGGGAGTGTGGAGGCTGAACCTCAGAGACCACAAAGATGTGAAATTTATATATAAATAAATTATTTAATTTAAAGCATCTTATGATTTTTATCTTTCATTTCTTTGTTGTGGTGTTTTACACTGATTACTTTTGGGATGGTGAAAGATCCCTGTGTCCTGAAAGAAATCTCACTTGATCATGGTGAATGATCCTTTTAATATATTCCTGAGTTTGGTTTGTTAAAATTTTGTTGAACATTTTTGTATTGATGCTCGACAGGGTAATTGGCCTATAGAGTTCCCTTTTCATTATGCCTTTGTCTGATTTTCATATCACATTAATGCTAGCCTTACAAAATTTGTTTGAAAGCATTCCCTTTTTATTAGTTTTTTGAAAGAGTTTGCGAAGGACAGATATTACTTTGTCTTTGATGGTTTTGTAGTACTTACTTTTGAAAGAGACTGATCCTGGAATTTGCCCCTACATCTTTCCTAATTGCATTCCTAACTCTACAAAAAAAAAAAAATACTAAATACTAGCACATAAAAATAATAAAGTACAGAAAAGGCTTAATTTAAAAATAAATAAATTTATTCTTGCAAATTGGGCATTATCTGATACGCATGTGCCCACATATATTTTAATGCATATGCATTTTCAAGTTCAATCAAAATTGATTTTATTTTTCAGAAGAGACATTTTTCTTCATGTCTTTATTAATTTATTCATTTTAATATCTGTACTCACTTAGTACTTAGTACTCCATAAGGAATTTCTGGACTTTATAGTCACCATGAAGCTCAAAATGTAACTTTACCTGAAAGAAACAACTTAAAAATTAAAGCAGTGGGGAGAAAAAAGAATAAATATTAATAGACAATGCATTGGTGATTAAGGTCTTTTTTTTTTAAGTTAAATCCTTAAATTTCTCAATCAGATAATAGAGGTTGAAGGGGGATACTAAAAAGATCATTTTAATCACTCATCTGCTTCCCAAAGATTGTCACTAAGAAATTTTATTTATTCTCTTTCATTCCCACGTGCCACTTTCTCTATGTATGTTCCTTATCTAGGGAATTTTCTTTCCTTTTATGAATTTTTACTTTCTAGCTTAATAATGAAATATATAAGGAAACGCTCATGGAATTCATTTTCATTACTCTGACAAAATGGTTTCTGAATTCAAATGATTAGCTTTCTAGCAATGCCTAGGAATTAAGAAATACCAACAAGTCAGAAAACAACCTTACTCTATTGTATTCATTATTATTTGTATTTCTACTTTTAGACCCAGCTTTGAAATTAACAATCATTATAGAAAGAAAACTCCAAAGCTGACTTAAATTAAAACAAATATTATTTCAATATAGGTTTGCCCTTATTTTAATAAACTTTATTCTAAAGTCTGTTCTTCACTGATGTTTCCTTTTGGGAACTCATAGAGAATATGTATTTTTTTTCCTTAGTTGGCTTATATATTCAACTATTTTTGAAGAATCATTACCTATGGTAGATCAGGTAAATAAAATATCCTTTTGATGCTCACTTGAAAAACAACACATAATTTTGCCCATATGAAAAGTATCTCAATACAAATTATAACTTAATTTGTAGTTTCTGTCATTGTGACACTTGGTTAAATCATTGATTATTTTCTCTAGTCAGGGTGTCATATTCGAACAAATGAATCTTCAAGACCTCTGATCTCAATTTCAGTTGTCCTAGAGGATGACTGTCCTAGAGGATGACTATATAATCCCTTGTTATATATTAAAGGTCCCCCGAATGTTGGTATGTATCCCAGAGCCTAAGACAGAAGATCTTAAAAGTATTTATGTTAGTACACTATAGAGACACTTAATGTTTGCTTTATTAAATATTATCTTAAATCAGTCTGTTAAACTACTGGTTACTAATTCTTTCCAATGGTTATTCTTTTCAAATTTTCAAATGACTCCAAGATGTCAGAAGGAACCATTTTAGATCTCATCTTGCAAGCCAGATAAAACAGGAACCCCATAAGACTTAATTTTCTTATCACTCAGAATTAGAGAAAATGAAATGAATGGACATCCAGAACATTTTGATGGGAAACCATAACTAAGAGCTTTTGAATCTGTGTATTGTTATTTTTTAAGTAAGTAGGAATAGGGTTGTTGGGTCATATGGTAGATCCAGTCTTTTGTAGCACCCAAGAGGGGAGGAGGAAGGGGGAAAGTGAGGGGAGAGAAAAATGAGAGATGAGCACAAGGGGCTATTGTAGAGGATTGTGGATGATTGATGTTGAACGTGACCAAACTTTGGGGGGAAATCCTTTAGACTGAAAAACATGAACAGTGCTCACTTCAGCAGCACATATACTAAAATTGAAAAACATGAACAAAGATATAACACATCAGTAGTTTGATTAAAAAATCTTAATGATATAATTGTTGAATTCATGAATATCAAGATTTTCAGTTTCATCTTGTAGAGATACACAAAAAGATTTGTGTTAAAAAAGCAGCATATAATTATGATTTTTTTTTTGTCTGTAGGAACTGAAATCATAATTTTGAGTTTCAACTAATAACCATTTTGCTTTCTTTTTAAGCATATGTGTGCAACCACTACTTCTTTCAAAAATACATTCTATTTTGGGGGGATTTTTAATAGTTAATTTAATTTCTTACTAATGAGTCACCATTCCTTTTTCTGGTTCAGGCATTGAGACAGCAAACAATTTAGTATCAGGTGTTTCATTACCATCACAAAAAGACTTAATTCAAAAGATTCCAGTAAAGAAGGAAGGTTTCCCAATTCTCTGATTTGAAATACTTAGAAATAATGTATACAATTTAAAAATTGAAACTTTAAAGTAACCTTCAAACTCCAAAGTGAGGAAGGGAATTCTTAGGGCATTGGAAATGGAAACTGATGACCAGAATAGTGAATATGAGTTCAAGTTGTAGAAGTTTTTTGGAAGTAACTGACCTAAATATAAGTGTGACAGTGTAGGATGTTAGCACTCAATATTCATTCACTTGTTTTGAGTCCTTGTTTGGTAGGGAGCTAGAACTAATAACCCAGAAGCTAAAGATAGGAATTGTTTAGTATTAGAACAGATACTTCAAACAACCAAACATATAAAATATAAAGTCCATTAGCACTAAGATTTAACTTAGAAACAATTGCTCCTTCTGAGCCATGAGTAACGATTGATAATTAAGGATATAGAATTCCAAGGTTCACCTGTTTAAGGCCCATATTTTTAGTATTCACACAGTATAAAAACCCAAAAGAATTTAGTATCAAAATTGTAGTAGCCCCAGGAAAACGAAGCTTGCTAACTCCTAGTTAAAATCAATTCACAGGTAAAGCTGGGCACGGTGGCTCGTGTCTGTAAGCTTCAGCCGACGAAGCGCCTGGGGTTAGGGATCGCGGTTTGAGTCCCACACGGGACAACATAGCAAGACCTAGTCCCAAAAAATAGCTGGGTGTGGTGGTGCATGCCTGTAATCCCAGCTACCTGGGAAGCTGAGGCTGGGTATTGCTTGAGTCTAAGGTACCACGGGCAACATGAGCCTGTGGTTCCTTGGGCAAAAATAGTGAGATCTAGTCTCAAAAAAAAGTTTGTTTTTCATAACACCATGTCTATCATTTCTCTCAGATGTTTAACATATTCAGCATTATCATTAGTTCTTTATGTGAAAGCCTGATCTGTGTTCCTACTCTCACTCATCAGTTTTCTTAACTGTTTCTCTAATAAGTCTAGTACATGACACCTGAACCTGACTTATATGAAGCGGGGTGAGATTATCACTAATATTTACCTTTTATTCTCATATTTATTTGAATCATTATCTAAATATTATCTCAGGAGAAAGACCTCAGGGGAAATTACACCCAAATTTTACTTCCATCTACATCCTTACCATTCCTTTTTCTTCATTGCTCTTGTAACTTTGTGATGTATACATTTACTTACTATTAATTTTCTGCAATGCTCACAAGAATATTAACTGTGTTAGAGCAGTTATTGATGATTCTTAATTATTATTGTATCCCTAATAACTACGGTACATAATGTAAGGTTAATACATATTTGTAGATGCATATGATAAATATGATTAATAACCTAATCAAAGATCTCATGAACTAGATATTTTTAAAACATTTAACATAATGCAATGAGATCTCTATAATATCAGGGAATGATGCCAAACTTAAGAGATCATTAATGAAATACTAAAAAATACACAGAAAAGATTAGCATATATTTCAAAGTTGTTGAGTGATGGAAAAAGAGTTGGACATGTTTTCAAGTGAACTTCTTCATGAGAATCTGTTCGGAAAATGAGGTCTGAACTATCCCATTCTCTGACAATTAATTTATAAAGAATGTTCTCAAGAGAAAGGTGACTAATAAAATTTTATTTTAATATCACAAAACTCTCTCTGTTTACAAAAAGGATAGACTCAAGCTAAGGATTACGCTTAAACTTTTATATCCTTATACAAAGAGATTATCTGATGAAAAAAAAGCAGATATGCGATAGTGGAGCAGGTACAAATGTGGAAATAGAAAGTCTGTTTGGACCTGAGAATCCAACCTTATATATTCACTTTCTACTTGCTCTGTGACTTAGGATCAAGTGCTTTATTTCTGAACTTTCATTCCTTTTCTGGAAAATAACATTGTGAAGATCCACCTTAAACAGGAATATTTTAAGGATTGGGATTGAATCAAATCTCACATGTGAAAGTTGGTGTGATTACATAAAATTGATTATATCAATGAAACTTATCATTTGGTATAAACAAATAGTAGATTAATTGATTTTATTTATTGCAAAAGTTGCATTTCATTCAAAATTAAAAATTATTTTTGAAACTTAATATTTTCCTTGCATCAAAAAAACTAAAGGCCACTATCAAAATTCAGATCCTTATCAGAAAAATTCAAAGTCTTTCACTCCTGACATTTGAGTTCACAACATTCTGCTACCTGCAGGGAACACACTTAAACACAAAAGATAAGCTAAAAGTAAAGGGCTGTAAAAAAGTTCTGCAAGCAAATGTCCCCCAGAAGAAAGCAAGAGTAGCCATACTAATAGCAGATAAAGTAGACTTTCAGCTAAAAAAGATGACAAGGGATAAAGGATACTATATATTGGTAAAAGGGTCAATACATAACAAAGACAAAGCAATCATTAACATATACTCACCAAATGAGGGAGCACCAAAATTCATCCAACACCTCCTAACAGCACTGAAAACAGACATCCATGTGTGGTAGGTGATTTCAACACAATACTCTCACCAAAGGACAAAACAACAAGACAAAAACTAAACAAAGACACAAAAGCCCTAAATGAAGATCTAGACCATATGGACCTAATAGATATCTCAAGATACTGCACCCCCAAAGAAAGAAATACACATTCTTTTCAAATGCACAAAAATCAACCACATATTAAGACATAAAGCAAACTTAACAGATACACAAAGATAAAAATAGTACCAACTTTTTTCTCCAATCATAAAAGCATCAAACTAGAAATCAACAATGAAAAGAAAGCAAGAAGAATCCCCAACACATGGAGACTGAATAACATGTTACTAAATGAATACTGGATAACTGAGATTAAAGAAAAATTAAAACCTTCTTTGGAATGACAAAGGAGACACAGCATTCCAAAATGTCTGGGATTCAGAAAGCATACTTAAGAGGAAGGTTCATAGCAATACAGGCTCATATTAAAAAGCAAGAGAACAACCAAAGAAATAACCTAATCTCCCAAATCGAAGAACTAGAGGAACAACAAAAAAGCCCAAAGCCCAGCAGAAGACAAGAAATAATAAAATAAAAGCAAAAATAGACAATCTAGATAGCAAAAAAAAAAAAAAAACTATTGAGAAAATCAACAAAACCAAAAGTTGGTTCTTTGAAAAAATAAATAAAATTGATAAACCCCTTGCAAACCTCACAAAGAGAGAACATTCAAATAAGCAGGATTAAAAATGAAAGAGGAGAAATTACAACAGACACATCAGAAATCCAAAGGATAATCAGAAATTACTATGAACACCCACATGCAAACAAATACAACAACCTGGAAGAGATGAATGGATTCTTGGAAAGATACAATCACACAAAACTAAACAAAGAAGAAACAAAGAACTTAAACAAACCAATCATAAGCAGCAAAATTGAAGCAGTCATCAAAACTCTACCTAAAAACAAAAGCCCAGGACCAGATGGCTTCACAAATGAATTCTACCAGACATTCAAAGAGGAAATAATACCTGCATTACTAAAACTTTTCAAAAAAAATTGAAAAAGAAGGAAAACTGCCAAACACATCCTGTGAAGCAAATATCACTCTCATACCAAAACCAAATAAAGACAGCATGAAGATAGAAAACTATAGACCAATTTCATTAATGAACATGAATGCAAAAAAATTAAATAAAATCCTGGCAAATCAAATCCAACAATGTATAAAAAGCATTAATCAACAAGATCAAGTGGGATTTATCCCAGGGGCACAGGGATGGTTCAACATTCGAAAGTCAATTAATATAATCCACCACATAAACAAGGAGAAAACCAAAAGCCATATGGTCATATAAATAGATGCAGAGAAAGCATTTGATAAAGTTCAACACCCATTTATGATAAAAGCTCTTGAAAATGTGTAGATAAAAGGAACATATCTCAACATAATAAAAGCCATCTATGACAAACCTACAGCGAACATCATCTTAAAAAGGGGAAAAACTAAAATCATTCCGATTAAGATCTGGAACCAGGCAAGGATGCCCACTCTCTCCACTACTTTTTAACATTGTACTGGAAGTTCTAGCAAGGGCAATAAGACAAGAACAATACATAAAAGGATTACAAATAGGGAAAGAAGAACTGAAGCTCTCATTATATGCAGATGATATGATTCTTTATGTAGAGAATCAAAAAAAAAAAAAAAAAAGAAAAACTTCTTGAAACAATAAACCAGTTCAGTAAAGTAGCTGGTTACAAAATCAGCACACAGAAGTCAGTAGCCTTCCTATACACACAAAGTCAAGCAGAAGAAGAGGAAATTTTTTTTAAATCCCATTTACCATCGCACCAAAAAAAAAAAAAAATTCCTTGGGACAAACCTAACAAAATACATAGAAGATCTATACAAAGAGAACTTCAAAACACTACTAAAAGAGATAGAAGACTATGGAAATGGAAAAGCATTCCCTGCTCATGGTTTGGAAGAATTAACATCATGAAAAATGGCATCATACCAAAAATAATTTTCAGATTCAATGCAATCCCTATAAAAATTCCAATAGCATTCTTCAAAGAGACAGAACAAAAATTACAGAAATTTATATGGAATGAAATAGACCTCGATTATAGAAAAACCTCCTGACTAGAAAAAGAGAGAATGGAGGTATTATTATTCCAGACTTCAAACTATAGCCATAGTAATTACATACAAAGCCATAGTAATTAAAACAGCTTGGTACTGGTACAAAAACAGACAATTAGACCAATGGAACAGAACTGAATCCCCTAAAATAAAGCCACACATATATAGTAAACTAATCTTTGACAAAGGTGTGAAAAACTTACATTGAAACAAGGACAGCCTCTTTTATAAATGGTGTTGGGAAAACTGGAACAAGACACGCAAAAAAAAAAAAAAATGAACAAAGATATCTCCCTCACACCATGTACAAAAACTAACTCCAAAATGGATAAAAGACTTGTACATAAACCAAAAAATAGATAGAGGAAAGCCTGGGCAAAACCCTTCATTAGTTACTATTCAGAAATCCATTTTGGCCACATCTATAGGTGGCAAAAAAAAAAAAAAAAAAAAAAAAAAAAAAAAAAAAAAAAAAAAAAAAAAAAAAAAAAAAAAAAAAAAAAAGAAGAAGGAAAACATAAACAGCTGGCTATACATCCATCTAAAAAGCTTCTGTACAGCAAAAGAGACAACAGAAAAAACAAAAAGAATCCCAATGGAGTGGGAAAACTTTTTGTCCTCCATACAAGTGATAAGGGTCTTATAACAAAAATACACAATGAACTCACACAACTTAACAAAAACAAAGCAAAAAACAGTTTAAAAATGGGGAGAAAATTTAAAAATACTTCTCCAAAGAGGAAATCCAAATGGCCAAGAGGCACATGAGAAACTGTTCAATGTCATTAGCAGTAAGGAAATGCAAATCAAAACCACAATGAGATAGCGCCTTACAGAGTTAAAATGGCCCACATCCAAATAACAGACAAGTGCTGGCATGGATGTGGAGAGAAAGGAACACTTTTACACTGCTGGTGGGAATATAAACTGGTCCAGCCACTATGGAAAGCAGTGTGGAGGACCCTCAAACTAATGAAAATTGAAGTATCATTTGACCCAGCAATCTCTCTTCTGGGAATCTACCCAAAGGAGACCTCAATGTGGATACAAAGAGACACCTGTGCTTGGATGTTTATTGCAGTACTACTTATAATTGCAAGGACAAGAAAACAATCCACATGCTCCAAGATGGAGCACTGGATGAAAAAGATGTGGTATATATACATAATGGAGTAATACGCATCAATTAAAAATGACAAATTTGATGATTATTTTGGTAACATGGATATATCTAGAAGAAATCATATTGGCAGAAAAAGTCAGAAGGGAAAAAATAGAAACCAAATGGTTTCACTAATATATGGACAACCAAAGGAAAGTACACAGCTGGGGAGTCAGCTGGAGCAGCCAGGGAGGGGAGATGGTGAATGACCCCTGGTGATTACAATGATTTGAAATATATATATATATATATATATGGAGGAAATATATATATATAGATTACAATGATTTGAATATATATATATCTCAAATCATTGTTATATATATATATATATATATATATATATATATATATTTCCTCCATATATATATATGGAGGGAAGGAGGGAAGATGGTGAATGACCCTGGGGATTACAATGATGTGAAATATATATATAATGAAATAATAAAAACAAATAAATAAAGGCAATTAAGACCTTGACATTTGCGTTCAAATGTAGCCTCCCCTGGGCCCTTCCAAGTCAAGGATTCTCTTCTTTCAAAGTTTATTTCAGAACAACATGATAAGCATCTGTTCCTGAGCTTCAGAAACATTGGATTTTGAGGACATGCGTGAAATCTATGAAAATAGACATTAAAATGACATGAATAAAAACAATGATTGAGTATGGTTTCTACAAATTTGGAAGTTTTTATTTTTTTTATGTTGTTGAACAAACCAAATGCCAGGTCAAAGACAGACATCAGTGTCTCCTAAAACTGAAGAAAGTAGGGCAAAGAGGAGGCTAATGCAAACTTCTGGGGAATATGGCAAGAGGAACAGGTGTAGAGGTTGCACTGACTCTGAATGTTACAAGAAGTCACACAGGATCCTGAATTTAGGAGGACTATGCAGGTATAGTGCTCTTCTCACAATCTGGAATTTTTTTCATTTTTAACTGGGGGGGGGGCTCATGATTATATTTTCTTCTGAGTCCCACAAGTCATGAGCATAAGACACTTAGAGATCTTCTAACCTCCACAAGAAATGCTGGTTGAAGGAGAAAGAAATCAAAGAGGCCCTGTAGCAACTATGCTTCCTTTGTGATCTATGAGATGCAAGCAACAGTTCTGGGGGCTCCCAAAGGGGCTCTCCAGTATACAAATTACTGTGCATCCACCTGCTCTCTCTGAAGGTCCTCTGCGTTCCCCTTAAATACCCCTGGGATGTTCTTAAAGCCAATTGTGCATAAAGATCTTGAGGCTCTGTGTTTTTCTTGTGCTGGCTGGTTCCCTGCTGCATCCTTTCTCCATGCTAGGCATTCACTATCTGGGCAGTAGTGGGTGGCAAGTGCGACCCTGTTTCCCAGTTGACTTGACCCATTGGCCTCAAGGTAGCCAGGTCTTCCTCTAATCTGTTTCAGCCTACTCGTGGAAGTCCAGTGGCAGCATATACCCTGGGAGAGACACAGGGTCCTCTTTTTTTTTTTTTTGCTTTACTTTTAAATTTTATTTTTTTTTAATTGTAGTTTTATTTTGTTCTTTGGGTTACAACCACTCTGTTATATATTTTTCCCCCTCCCTCCTCCCTCCGGTGCTCCCTCCATTCTCTCACACCCCACTCTTTGTTATTAGCTGTGCTGAGTCCATTAGTCTCTTTCTCATGTTAGTGTCTTTTCTCTGGGCGAGGGACTGCGTTGTTGGGTCCCGGTGCCCCTTGATGTTAGATTTTCAGTCTTGAGATTGTGTTTGGTGGCCAGGTCATGCCCTTTTGTGATCTGTCCATGTTTTCTTGCTGTAGCCCTTCCTCTCCAATCCAATCCCCTCGCCTTAGCTTTGCTGCTTTTCCTTATGGGTCTGGTGTCGGTCTTTGGGGTTTTGTCTT
>PVHY01013914.1:0-39963 GCA_004024945.1 Uropsilus gracilis
ACCCAAGTGTCCCAAAACAGACGACTGGTTGAAAAAAATGTGGTATTTATACACAATGGAATACTACTCATCAATTAAGAATGACAAATTAGATGACTTCTTGACAACATGGATGTACTTAGAAGAAATCATACTAGCAGAAACAAGTCATAAAGAGAAAGACAGAAGCCAAATGGTCTCACTAATATATGGGACATATCGAAGAAAAATAAATAAATAAATAAAAGTCATGAGGAAAAGACAAAACAGGCTGAGCACCAAACTGAAGCACACAACAATGGACAGAAGGGAAAGGGGGAGGGAGGAAGGGGGGGCAAATCCCTGGGATTGTAAAGATGTGAAATTTACATATAAATAAAAAAATAATTATTAAAAAAACAAACAAATATTTATAGACAGTTGGGTGGTGGCAGCAGAGGAGAAAAGCAAAAACCAAAAACCTCAAATATTACAGAATTATTTCAGAGTCAAAGGAAAAGAGAGGAGATATAATTCTAAAAATAAAAATATATAGTTTAAAAATGTAGTGGTAGACTAAAGGCATTTTTGTCTTTCCAAGATGCCCCCATTAAAATGGAAATGCAAGATTAAATTTGTATTGAAAAGAAACTATGACAAAACAGGAGTAAAAAATTTTAAAAATCCAAGATGTAAAGTGATGATTAGGGTTGGAAGATGAAGGCAACCTAGCTTCACCGACAGGATATGGCAGGACACAGAAATGAGAGGTCGTGAAAGCCAAAGGTCTTAATGCCAAATGTCTACCCCCAGATCTGCAGGAGTCAGGCACACAGCACACATCACCTAGACAACTGAGACACTGATGGAAGGGGGGGATGGGACTGGAAAGAGTTATTGTAGCTATAAACAGCCCCAGAATAAAGTCCTTCAAATGTGTCATTCTTTCAGAAGCTCCTGGGCACACAACTCTATTTCCCTTGAGCTCACTCTCTGCATATTCCCATTTACACAGAGACAGAGCTCCCTACCAGAAGATTCATCCCTACTTTGACTCTGTTACTGGACAATGGTGATCATCAGACACCCAAGGAAAAGTCACCAAAAAAGAAACAAAAGATCAAGATAAAAAAACAAAAATAGTTTTGATCAAAAGAGAAACTCAAGAAGAAAATGTGGGGAAGATTAGTTATTCTTAAAGAAATGTGAAAGTACAGCATCCTAAATAAGAACAAAATGTATAAAAAAACAGCTAAGACTAAAAACAGTATCCAAAAACATGAAAAATGATTTCTGAAATTAAAAAATTCATTAGAAATACTAAGTCAATGAAAAGTTCCACAAACATTTAACAGAAATAAGATGAAAAATATGATCAGAAAAGATTAAAAATAAAGACTGAATCTAGGGGGTCCATTAACTAGTTAGTAAAAATTACAGACAAACCACTGAGAAAATTCAAAACCACAGGATAAATGGAAAGTGAAAAAACTAAAAGAACTCTGGAGGTCGTCTCCAGAGTTAATAATAGGAATGATAACCTAACTAGCATCAAATTTATTATCCACAACATTGCTAGAGATATTGAGATGATTTTCACAATAAAAAAAATTCTATCAAGAGAAATATTCAGCAAGACAGAGAAACTATGGAGTAAGAAATAAGATACCATATACTGCGTATTTTTCCTTAGAGAATTACTTAAGAAATGTTTTTTTCATTCTAAGTTTTTCCAGTCCTGTTTTATTTTTGAACCATATACCATGCACAAATATTGTTTTAATACAATTTTAGAACTCAAGAGAAAAGGTTATGTTAAAAAAAATACATTCTAGATGGACAGGTCTATGCCGATATACATAACTCCCTCCGTCTTAATTTCCTTTTGTAATGTCAACATACGTGAAACTTTGAGTCTTAACAAATGACTAGGCAGGTACGAGTGGAGTGAGTGGAAAAACATCAACAAGAAGAGGTGAAATGTGAGGAAAGTAAAGAATCTTCCACTCTAATTGCACCCCCCTAGCCCCTGACATAATACATACAGAGTCAGACTAAACCTGGAATGCTTAAAGAAAGGACTGAACAATCACTAATACTCTGTTCTGCAGAGAACATGGGGAGCTGGGTGCTACAAAGCTGGTCAGTTTTTAATGAGCAAACTTGGAGAGTTGGCAGAATGTGGGTCACTGCAGAGAGCGATAAGCTGGAGGAAAGTAAAGATAGGCATAAAGAAGTGATTGTCTCTGAAGAAAAGATCCATAGCCCTTGAAAGCATTTATTTCAGTCACAACTACCAACAAAATCAGAGTTCACTCTAAGAGCCAGCACTCAGAGAAAAGTAATGAAAAGGCAATAGGGGAACCAACTTGGTAACACAAGAAAGAGAGTTATAAAAAGAAAATATGACTTTGTACTCAATAAAGACTCAAGATATCATAATTAGAAAACAGTAGCAAACTGTTCCAAATAGGAGGCAAAATGAAAACAAGTATTTTAAAGTAATATCAACATTATGATTAACAAACTAATAATTCCAGTAAAGGCAATAACTAGCTAACTGGAAAGAGAGAAAAGCAGAGACAGCTGGCAATTCTCCCAGCATGCACAATAAAAATGTAGAGATAAAAAAATTACACAATGAGCATTATACAATTAACACTAAGATTCAGAAAATGGAACTGATGAAGGTGGAGTAATAATTCAAAAAAAGAAATTTTTATGATTAAGGAAAAATGAGTCCATTAACAGGAGTCACTCAAATACAAAGCATATTCCACTGACATTATTGAATTCCAAAAATAAAAATAAAGAGAAAAATTTCTGAATTCAGTCTTCATTTCAAATTCTGAAATCAGCCTTCCCATCTATATAAGTCAATAGGGCAGGGGAAAAGGAAGGTTGTTTATGGAGTCTATATTTAAACAAATCATTCATGTGTAAAGAAAATATTATCTGAAACATGTAATGATTCTCTGTATTTAAAAAAAAATTACCCCAGTATACTAAAATTAATTGTTCAACAGTGAATAAAGGAGAAAAGTAATATAGGAAAGGGTGGGGTGGGGGGATGGGATAAGGAAAAATAGGTGTGAGCTGTGATTTTTTTTTTTTTTTTGAGAGTAGGTCTCGTTATGTTGCCTGGAGTAGTCCCGATCCCATGGACTCAAGCGATTCCCAGCCTCAGCCTCCCAGATAGCTGGGGTTACAGGTAGGTGCCACCATGTCCAGCTATTTTTTGAGACTAGGGCTCACTATGTTGCCCGGGGAGTCTCCAACCCGTGGACTAAAGTGATTCCTAGCCTCAGTCTCTGGAGGCTGGGATTAAAGATGCATGCCACGGCGCCTGGCCCTTGTGATTATGTTTAAATAATTATTATTGATATTACTGGCATTATTATTGATAAGACTTATCAATATAACAAGTAACTTTGTATTTTCAAGAATAACATTTAATGATAATTTAAAGTTATAACTTTAAACAAAATAAGAATTGAATGTTCAGAAGATACTAGTTTTTAATGTTTTAGATTGATGTGTATGTAAACACTGTTCTGTTTGGTTGGAAAAATAACTACCTGTTCAAATATGTCATTTAAAAGTAAGAGGCCATCTAGTTTCTGGTCCTGCATATGAGTAGCTTACAACCTGTCACTCTATCCTAACAATATAAACAAAGAACAAAGTAAAAACTGACAACACTTCTCTTAGATTGTTTAGGAAAGATTAGTCACAGGGCAAACCACTGTCCTCAAATTTGCAGAGACAGGCAGATAGAGACTCAGAACTTGGTAACAAAACCAACAAGGGAACCAGTGGAGAGAAGGGAAGGAAAACCTAAACTGTAACTGGCCAGCTGCTGGAGGCTTAGTGGACAGATTTGTGAGTCAAATATGGGCAGGGCAGGGCTTCCACACTTTTATGTGTTTTATCTCCAGGAGTTCAACTAGGTATTCACAGTGATTATTAGAGAAAAATCCCCTCATCTTTGTGAGAGGGGTGGGGAGTAGGGGTGGGGAGGGAGGGGGAGAAATAGCAATTTAAAAATATTCCAGAGCATCTAGCTATTTTTTTTTAACAAAACTTGTCTTCAGGAGAAACTACTTTACTTTTGCCCCAAAGCATAACTATTAGGGGGTCTGTCAGAGTCTAATGAACCTGGGAGAAGGGTAACATACAATTCCAGGCCCCCTCTAGTCTTCCCATCTCCTCCAAACTATTACAGAGGTGGTGAAGGAACTGGAGCTATTGTGCATCACTTGTGAAGCTCACAGCTCTGGGACTCAGGCTCATGAAAGCACAGAGATCTATAATCAACACCACAGAATGTTTCTCCTTCCTGCATAATTTATCACCACATTAATAAAGGTCTGTTTACCAAAGTTCCTTTTACCTAGTACATCATTTTCAGGTTTCAACAAAAATTTACATGGAATACTAAAGGGAAAAACCACAGCTTGAAGACACAGTATGAGCATCAGAAGCAGACTCATATATGGTAGGGATACTGACATCAGAAAGTGAATTCAAAACAACTAGGATTAATATGATTAATAATATTTTTCCATCAGGATCTGATGGAAAGAATAAGAATTCATGGGTTGCCGGGCGTGGTTGCACACGCAGGTTGTCCAAGCGCTGGGAGCTAAGAAGCTTGGGATCGCTTGCGTTTGCGGGTTGGAGACTAGCCCAGGCAACATAGCAAGACCTGGTTCTCAAAAAAGCAGCTGGGCGTGGGCACCTGTAATTCCAGCTACCTGGGAGGCTGAGGCTGGGGGTTGCTTGAGTCCGCAGTACCCTGGGCAAGTCTGCGATACACTGGGCAACATAGTGAGACCTAGTCTCAAAAATAAAACAAACAAAAAGGAATTCATGGGTAATATAAGCAAAAAGATGGAAACTTCAAGATTGAATGAAAAAGTAATGGTAGAAATTAAACATACTGTTAAAGGAAGTGAAGAATGGCCTTTGATGCCCTTGTTAGTAGACTAGACATGTCTAAAGAAAGAATTTTCATGTTTGAGTGAATGTCAACAAAAGTTTTCAAAGCTGAAACACAAAGAAGAAAGAAAAACTGAAAAGGGGGGACAAAGTCTGCCCTGCCCTGCCCTGCCCAACAACATAACAAAACAATATATCCAAGAACTTTGGGACATCTGTAAAAGGTATAACTTTATGTGAAGAAACAACCAGAAAAAGGAACAGAAGCACATGCCTGTAAGCTGTAGCCTAGGAAGCCGCAGCCGGGGCCTGGGAAAGTGGTTCCGAGTCCCGCCAGGGGCACGTAGCAAGACCTAGTCCCAAAAAAATAGCTGGGTGTAATGTCATGCACCTGTAATCCCAGCTACCTGGAAAGCTGAGGCTGGGACTGTGAGTCTGTGGTACCCTAGGCAATGTGAGTCTGAGGTTTCAGAGGCAAAAGCAGTGAGACCTAATCTCAAAAAAAAAAAAAAGGCAACAATACTTGAGCCGGGCGCTGTGGCACATTCCTGTAATCCCAGCGCTGGGAGGCTGAGGCCAGGGATCACTTGAGTTCGTGGGTTCATGACTATCCTGGACAACATAGCAAGACCTATACTAAAAACAAACAAAAAAAAACAAAACAAACAATAACTGAGATTTCACCTAAATCCATCCATCTAGGAAGCTTGGAGAACACTGAAACAGGTAAATTCACACACACACAAAACATATCTAGATGTACCATTTCAAAGTACAGGAAGCCCAAAATAAAAAATCTTGAAAAAATTCCAGAGATAAAAAACAGTATACCTATAAAGGAGCAAAGAATTATATCTGAGCTGGACGTGGTGGCATGCGCCTGTAATCCAAGCACTGGAAGGCAAGAAGACAGGGGTTGCTTGCATTCTCAGGTTCGAGACTACCCCAGGCAACATTGTGAGACCTGGTTCTTGGAAAAAGCAGCTGAGAGCAGTGGCGGGCAACTGTAATCACAGCTACCTGAGAGGCTAAGGCTCACTTGAGTTCATGGGATGGGACTATCCTGGGGCAACATAGCAAGACCTAGTCTCAAAAAATAAAAAAAAATATATGAGTTCTCATTAAAAACACATCAAAAAAAAAAAAAAAAGCTGAGTGCAAAATTTTAAATGTTCAGAAAAAATATACCAACCTAGGTTACTGTAGTCTACAATATTATCTTTTAAAAACTAAAGAAATAGTGTTTTTCAGAACAAACTAAAACTTAAGGCACTTATTGAAAGTAGAGCTGCCTTAAAAGAAATGTTAAAAAAAAAATAAGAAATTTTAAAAGAAGTTCTTTAGAGAAGAGGAAAATGAAATAGGTTCGAAACTCAAATTTACATAAACAAAGACGATTAGAGAAGAAATCAGAAACTGGTAGCATTTTTTCTTAATGGATCTAACAAACAACAGTGTATTCAAAATAATCTTTATCAACATGTATTCGACTACATTGACATAGATATGTATATATATAAGTTTATGCATAAATGAAAGACAGCAATGGCAGAAGAGACAGAAGAACCATTTGTTGTCATAAGGTACGTGGCACTTTCTGTGAAGCAGTATAGTGTTATCTAAAAGTGGACTTGAAGGCCGGGCATGGTGGCACATGCCTGTAGGTGGCAGCCTAGGAAGCCACGGCCAGGGCCAGGGATCACGGTTCGAGTCCTGCCAGGGGCACGAAGCGAGACCTAGTCCCAAAAAAATAGCTGGGCATGGTAGTGAGCGCCCGTAACCCCAACTACTTGGGAAACTGAGGCTGGGGATTGCTTGAGTTTGTGGTACCTCGGGCAACGTGAGCCTGCGGTTCCATGGGCAAAAATAGTGAGACTTAGTCTTTAAAAAAATATAAATAAATAAATAAATAAATAAATAAATAAATAAACAAACAAACAAACAAACAAACAAAAGTGGACTTGGATGGCCTGTAAATGCACACTGCAAACTACAGAGCAATCACTGACACTGACAAAATGCTTTGTTTTTGTTTTGTTTTTTAGAGACTAGGTCTCACTATTTTTGCGCAGGCTCACGTTGCCCAGGGTACCATGTACTCAAGCAATCCCCAGCCTCAGCGTCCCAGGGAGCTGGGATTACAGGCTCGTGCCACTGCGCCCAGCAATTTTTTGGGACTAGGTCTTGCTGTGCTGCCCCAAGCAGGACTCGAACCGCAATCCCTAGCCCCAGCCGCTTCATAGGCTGAAGCTTACAGGCACGAGCCACCATGCCCGGCTTGACAAAATGTTTTTAAAATGTGTAACTGATAGATTAAGAAAGAAAAAACATTAATGATTTTTGGTAACATGGACGTACCTAAAAGAATCATATTAACAGAAACAAGTCAGACAGAAAAAAAAGAAACCAAATGATTTCACTAATATATAGACAACCAAATAAAAGTACACAACGGGGAGGGGGCAGGACCAGTTGGAGAGGCCAGGGAGGTGAGGAGGGGGGTGAACCCCAGGGATTACAATGACATGAAATATATATAAATAAATAAATATTCAATAAAAAAAAAGAAAACATCTTATATGGTACTTAACTAATATCACAGGTACAAAAAAGGTACAAAAAGAGTGGAAGACAAAAACAGGAACAAAGAACAAGGGCAACAAACAGAAAATAATATCAAACATTGTAACTGGTAAGCCAACAATATTAACAATTACTTTAAACATCAGTGATGTAAATATAGCATTTAAAAGACATCAGAGTAGACCAAAAAACAAGAACGAATATATTGTTTTTATGAGGCCTGCTTTAAATATAAAAAGCACATAGACACTAAAAGCAAAGTGATGGAGAAAGATATGTTAACAAAAATAAAAATAAAGCAAAAGTAGCCTTATCAATTTCAGAGCAGACATTAGAACAAGGAAAATTGTCAGGGGCAGAGAGCATTATGTAATGTACACAAAAGCATTTATAATAATAAAGGGTTCAATTCTCAAAAAGACAACCCTTAATGTTATACATGTAACAACAGAGCATCAAAATATGTAAGGCAAAAACTGACAGAAATCCAAGCCTGGCATGGTGGCATGTGCCTGTAAGCTTCAGTCTATAAGCGGCTGGGGCTATGGATCGCAGTTCAAGTCCCACTTGGGGCAACACAATGAGACCCAGTCTCAAAATATAGCTGGGCGCGGTGGTGCATGCCTGTAATCCCAGCTACCTGGGAAGCTGAGGCTGGGGATTGCTTGAGTCCGTTGTACCCTGGGCAACATGAGCCTGCGGTTCCGTGGGCAAAAATAGCAACACCTAGTCTCAAAAAAAAAAAAAAAAAAAAAAAAAAAAAAAAAAAAAAAAAAAAAAAAAAAAAAAAAAAAGAACCAAAAACAGAGAAATCCAAGAATAAGCAGACAAACCTATTTATTATTATTATTATTATTATTATTATTAGAGACTCTCATACCTCTCTATCAGAAATGGAGAGTCCCAACAACAGAAAAACAGTTAACTGATACTTATAGATTACTCATTCAATAAACACAAAATATATTGTCTCCTCAAACTCACATAAAACAACTTCTAAAATACACTTCTAAATAGTACACAGGTCAATGAAGAAATAAAGAAAAAATTTAAAAGTACTATGAACTAATAACTATAGGACGTTTGTAGGAAAATTTGTAGGAAAACATACAGGATGTCACAAAAAGAAAATTTAAAGAAAATTTGTTTAAAAGAAAATTTATAGGATTGAATGCATATATTAGATAGGAAGATCAAAATTAAATCTAAGTCTCGACCTTAGGAAACTAGAAAAAGAAGAGCAAATTAAATCCTTTGAGAGGAGAAAAATCATCAAGTCATAACAAAAATAATTTTATTTTTACATTTTAAATGGAGAGATATGAAGAACATTACTACAGATCTCCTGGACATGAAAAAGATAGTAAAAGGATATTGTAAATCAAGAAATACTTTGCCTCAAAATTCAGTAGCCCTAGATGAAATGGACCAATTTTCTCAAGATACTACCTATCAAAACTCACATAAAAACAATTTAGATAGGCTTATTTATTAAGTGAAGCCAACAATTAAAAATCTTCCAACAGAAAGCACCAGGTCCAGATGGACTTGCAGGTGAATTTACTAAACATTTAAGAGAGAAATTATCCCAAATCTCTATAACCTATCAGAAGATATAAGTAGAGGAAATAACTCCTATCCATTCTATGAGGCCAACATTATCCTAATAGCAAAATCAAAGATATTTAAAAAAACTACAGACAATATCCCTTGACTAGAGATGTAAAAACCCTTAAGAAACTATTAACAAGTTGAATACAATGCATTTTAAAAAAAAAGGAACTGTACACTGCAACCAAGCGATAAGGCTGAGTCATCATTTGAAAATTAATTAATGCATCTACTCTTATCACCAGGCTAAAAAAGAAAAATCACAGAATCATGTATCAGATACAGAAAAAGCATTTAACAAAACCTAACACTTATTCATAGTAAAAACTCTCAGTAATAGGAAGAACATCAATATGATAAAGACTATCTACCAGTTAGCATCCTCCTACAGTTAGCATCACTTAATGGTGAGAAACATGCAGCTTTCCCACTAGCCCAGGCACAAAGCAAGGAAGATCTTTAACCTTCCTTTTCAACATCATACCAGAAGTTCTAGTTAATGTATTAAGACGAGAGGAAAATAAAAGGCATACAATTGAAGGAAGAAAGGAATAAAAATTCTTTGCAATGACATGATTGTAACAAATATGAAAGATCTGTCCAATAAAAGTGATGGAGGTCAGGCACGGTGGCATGTGCCTTTAATCCCAGCCTACGAAGGGAGGCTGAGACCGCAGGTTTGAGACCCACACGGGGCAACATAGCAAGGCTTAGTCTCAAAAAAATAGCTGGGCATGGTGATGCGTATCTGTAATCCCATCTATTGGGGAGGCCAAGGCTGGGGATCGCTTGAGTCCGTGGTACCTTAGACAACATGAGTCTGTGGTTCCCTGGGCAAAATAGCAAGACCTAGTCCGTCCCCCCAAAAAAACAAAACAAAACAAAATGTGATGGAACTAATAAGTGATTAAAGCAAGGTTGCAAATTAAGGTTAATATACAAAAGTCAACTGCTTTCCTACCTAGTATCAATGTGCAAGTCGAATCTGAAGTTAATGATACAGTATTATTTATACTAGCAACTCCAATGAAATAATTATGTATATATCTAACAAAATATGTACAGGATCTACAAGAAGAAAAGACAAAATCATAATAAAAGATAAAAGAAATCAAAGAACTAAAAAGATACTTCATGTTCAAAGACAGGAAGATTTGTTAAGATGTCAGTTCTTCCCACCTTATTTACAGATACAGTGCAATTCTAATCAAAATCCTATTTTTTTTCTGGAGACTGACAAATTAATTTTAAATCATGTGAAGAGGCAAAAGACTTGGAAGAGTCATCACTACAGTGAAGGAAAAGAACAAAACTGAAAGATGTCACCACCCACCTTTAAGATTTACGAAAAGTTATGATAAGATGGTGTGTCTTGACAAAAGAAGAGACAAATATATCAAAGGAACAGAACAGAAAACACAAGATACAGACCTCCAAAAACACATTCAACCTATTGATAAGTAAAGATATCTTTGATTCTTACCATTTATAAGAAGCAGAAAAATGTAAAAAACTTAGTCTTTGCAACATAATAGTACTACAACAATTGGGCAGTCACTGGTCCCCCCAAATCTAAACACAAGATTTTACATACTTTACATAAATGAATTTAAAATGGATTCACAGTTCTAAATATAAAATATGAAGCCATGAAACTCTTAAAAGAAAATATAAGTGTCCCTGAGCATGGTGATGATTTTTAAATAAATTGTCAAAGGCATAATCCTTGAAAGAAAAAAATGACAAGGTAGATTCCATTAAAATAAAATTACCCTGCGAAAAGTCAGTGTCAAGAGAATGAGACGACAAGCCACAGACTGCAGAAAAATATTTGTAAAGCACATATCTGATAATGGACTGCTAAATAAATTACAAAGGACTCTCAAAACTCAACAATAAGAAAATGAACAATCTTACTAGAAAATGAGTAGAAGTTCTGGACAGGCACCACATCAAAGAACAAATACAAGCGATGGCAAATAGGCACATGAAAAGATTATCAACAAAACATGCCATTAATAAACTGCAAATTGAAACAATGAGATAGCACTACACACCTATTAAAATTGACAAAATCCAAAACAGCAAAAACAAATGCTAAGGAGGATTTGGAAACTCACATTGACTGCTGGTAGGAATAGCAAGTGATATAGCCACTTTGGAAGACAGTTTGGCAGTTTTTTTTAAAATTTATTTATATATATTTCACATCATTTCAGTCCCTGGGGGTCACCCACCACCTCCCCTTCCCACCCGCTCCAGCTGGTCCCCATTCTCCCCTTGTGCAGTTTCATTTGGTTGACCATATATTAGTGAAACCATTTGGTTTCTGTCCCTTTCTATCTGGCTCGTTTCTGCTAGAATGATTTCTTCTAGGTACATTCAGGTTTCCATAAATTCATCAAATTTGTCATTTTTAATTGATGAGTAATACTCCATTGTGTATATATACCACATCTTTTTCATCCACTCATCTGTTCTGGGGCATTTGGGTTGTTTCTATGACCTTGCAATTAGAAATAGTGCTGCAATAAACATCCGAGCACAGGTGTCCTTTTGTACCCACATTGTTTTTTAAACAAAATATCATGTGATATTTTTATCACATGATCCAGCAATTGTGCTCCTTGGTATTTAACCAAAAGATGTTGAAAATTTATGTCCCTACAAAAATATGCACAAGAACATTTACAGTGGATTTGTTCATAATTACCAAAATGGGAAAAAGCAATATCTGTACTGTGTATCTGTACATCCAGGCAGTGGAATATTAATTATTCAGTGCTAAAAAGAAGTGAGGCTGGGCATGGTGGCGCATGTCTGTAGGTGGCAGCCTAGGAAGCCACAGCCGGGGCCAGGGATCGCAGTCGCGGTTCGAGTCCCACCTGGGGCCCGTAGCAAGACCTAGTTCCAAAAAAAAAAAAAAAAAATAGCTGGGAGTGGTGGCTACCTGGGAAGCTGAGGCTGGGGATTGCTTGAGTCTGTGGTACCCCGGGCAATGAGAACCTGCGGTTCCACGGGCAAAAATAACGAGACCTAGTCTCAGGAAAAAAAAAAGTTAAAAATCATTTCAGAATCTATAAGTAAGGTTCTCCCCCTTCCTACTTCAACCCAACTTCACCAGGTATACTACAGAAGACTCTGAAAGACAGTGATGGCAGCATTTTTTTTTTTTAAGCTACAGGAACATAAAAAAATAAACCCTATGCCGAAGATATGACCATTCTTTCTTAACTACATATTTAAAGTAACCTACAATACTTAATAGCAGCCTCCTGATAAGGGCAATAGGGTAGCATGGGGGATGAAAGTCCAAGGCTTTCAGAGAGACGCAAGTGGTCATGCTCGGCAGGTTGATTTGGGACAAGCTATTCATCTTTTCTAGCAAGAATAATGGTAACTAATATTTGAGTTCATATTAAATGTCTACCTATGATAACACCTGCTTCACGCCAATGTTTAGAGAGAGTAAACAATCTGCCAACACTATGCAGTGAAGCAGCAGCATCAGGATTTGAAGGTAGGTATTTGATTCCAACACCTGTATACCTATCGAACATCCTGATGCCATCCTCACCTCACTGCTGAGGTGATAAAATGGAAAACTGACAGGGAAGGCAAGTTTAAGTAACTGGAGCACTAAGGGATTTTTTAAATTTGCAGTCACCAAGGGGGTAGTTCATAAATATGCTTTTTAAATTACCTGAGAATTGAAAAACAATATGAAGGACTAGTCTTTACAAGGAAGGTTAGGGAAGGCAACAAAATCTTAAGGAAACAGATCTAGCCTTAAGTGATTCAGGTGTTCTTCACCTATATGATCCTCAATTTTTCAAAACAATAATCTAGCTTTTATTTTAAAATAAGAGATGGGTAATTTCAATTTGAAATAACTAAGAAATTTCAATCTGCTAAATATTTTGCTTTCTGAATCATTCAGAAAGATTGCATGTATTCAATTCACTCAGCAGAGATGGAAGCAGCAAGAAATTACAATGACATCCCTCATTGTCAGTCTGCTCTTGAATGGCAGTATGCATCATTTTTTAGCTATTCTAATAGGTGTGGAGTGGTTATAAAGCTTGTGGAATGGCATTAAAGTGAATTTTTTAAAATATCAAACATTAAAAAATTACTCACTTCCATAACATGAAGAACTAGTATCTTTATAAACATGTATTCAAAGGAAAAAAATTAAGACATGACGTAAAAGTAAAACTACCCAAAAGCACAAATTAAGCACAAGGCTGCACCTGGGTCAATAAACAGCAATTAACCCCCCCACACACACACACAAAAAGCACAGACTGAAATCTCTTGATGTCCTCTGCAATAACACAATTCTATGATCTATAAAAATAAATTCCACTAAACATGTTAGTCCCTATGAGACAGGATTCTCAAATCTGAAGATCTCTTAAGTGCTCTCCATTCAGTTTTGCAATCAGAACATCACTGGTCACACACACAACCATAAATAATTGATTGATCAGCTTTCTTTCAACTCTCATAAATCTCAGTGAAAGCATGCTATGGAAAAACTCTTGGTTGAAACATACAGTTCCCTTTATTCTAAAAATCCATTTCAAGCACATATTTCTTTTTATGGTCTACCCTGAAACCAAAACTTGGTTTTTTTTTTCCCTAGGACCTAATGGAGCCCTATGGCACCTCTCAACTGATAAAACAGGCTATTTGGATGACATCCCAAACCACCCACTCAGGCCCTCAAGTCACTCAAGCCCCAAAAGAACTAAAACGGAACAAAAATCCAACCAAATAAAATGAACACTTTTAGTGCCATTCAAGGGATCTTCTAACAACTGCTAGCTCATCTGAAGCAGAGAGCTGTTTAGTATCTGTCAAGAGTGTAGCAGTATGTAGAAGACTCAGCAGCTTGGTGGAGTTCACAGTTGAGAGGTTCTAGATCTGGGTACCTTGATGGGTATTGCTCAGTGACTTGCAAACTCATAGAATGGAAAAGGAAAGATAGAGATGATGGATCTTCCCTGGGATTTCCTATTTATAAATAATGAGGAAATGAATGAAAAAGAAAATTCATCTCAGCAGTTATTGGATAAATGCAAATCAAAATAAGCTGGTATCCACTATTCACATAGCCAAGATAGGAAACAACTCAAGTACCTGAAGATGAATAAATGAATAAAAAGATGTGTTATATATACATAGTGAAATACTATTCAGTCATAAAAACATTGTCATCTACAAAAACATGGGTGGAAACTGGGGGATTATGCTAAGTTACATAAGCCAATGCAAAGACAAATACCATATGATTTCAGCCAATTGTGGAATATAAAGAAAAGGCAAACAAACTCTTAGATTCCAACCACACAACAATTACCAGAGGGGTAGAAGTGGGAAGGAAGAGGTAGAGAGAACAGATTTGTTGGTGGTGAATGATGACTGGACATTTGGTGGTGGGTAGAGTAGGATACATAGAGGTGTTGAGATAAGAAACTGTGTACCTAAAACCTATACAACATTCTAAACTGTAATCTCAATTAAAAAACAATAGCTGATGAATGCTATTAAATTATTTAATTCTACTGATGATAATGGAGTCAGTGTATTAAGAGTCTTAAAAATTCCTATAATATCTTAAGACACTCTGTATCATTCTTTCCATTCTAGGACATACCACACCACACATCTGACATAATACATGTGGTTCCCTCCAGCTAGAAACCCTACCCTATAACCTGGAATCTGGGTGTACCATATGAATTTTCAGCTCTATCATTACATTTTATGGAAGTTCTCATGACTTTCCAGGCTGATAAAAAAGTACTCTGCTCACCATCCTATTGGAATATGGGTTTGAAACCCATACTCCTTGAAGGGTATGGGTAGAGGGACACCTAAAACAGAATAAAAACCCTGTTCAGATTATATTGTTTTGATCTTTAAGTTACAATTTTTTCCAAGCCACTTCAAAGGAAATTCCTAGTTGAAAGCACCTATGCAAACTTAAATATTTGCTTACATGAATATGTAGTAGCATCCTGAATACCATTTCCATAAAGCCTATGATACTGATTAAGTATTTTTGCAAAAGTCAAATGAATAGTCACTAAAAATTCTCAATCTCTTAAAAGTTTACTCTAGAAGTAGCCAAGGGAATAAGCCAGGAATGGTCATTTACCATTTTGTTAAAAGCCTCGGAACAGAGAGGCACCCTCCTCTGAAAGAAAAGGGACGCCTCTTTGCTGTGAGGCCAGAGTTGAATTACATTCCTAGGCCATGTGAGCACAGAGCAAGAGCTGAGCACTGGATTATCACAGTGCACTTGGGCCAGGACCTTCACTGGGGGCAGTGTCCATGCCAAGGTTTCCTTTCATTCCTAAACTGTAACTGAGAGGAAAGGCCTTTCTAAGTTCTCAGCTGCCAGAAACAGGAGATTCAATCCGGATTTACTTAAGGGCTTCTGCCAGAGATCTGAGGGATTCATTCTGTCCTCTGACATGAACGCTGACACTAAGACAGGGTATATTTTCTCTGTTCATTTATACTCAAAATTAATTTTTCTAAGGCTAAAGCTCTTAAATTCATTTGCCATACTTTTTAATACATGTTTTCCTAGGAGGAAAACTGTATGTCTATGTTAGGTGAATTAAGACACTGCTGAAATTGCTTTTATCAGTGTTTCAGTGAGTCGTATTCTCATTAAATTCTTTAAAATGAATAAATTATCAGAATTAGATCATTCCATGTAATGTATTAAGACACATGATGATTTTTTTTTTTTTTTAGAGTAGGTCTTGCTATTTTTGCCCAATGAACTGCAGGCTCACATTGCCTATGGTACCATGGACTCAAGCAATTCCCAGCCTCAGCTTCCCAGTTAGCCAGGATTACAGGTGTGCACCACCACACCCAGCTATTTTTTTGGGACTAAGTCTCGCTGTGTTGCCCGGGGCAGGACTCAAATTGCGATCCCCAGACCCTGCCTTGACTCCATAAGCTGTAGCTTACAGGTTCATGCCACCGTGCCCAGCGAGACATGATGATTCTTTTATTTTATAGTGCTGTGACCAATGAAGCTTAAAATATCTGTCTTCCTGCTAAATGAAAATGAAGACATGAGTACTTGTAAGAACATAATTTGTCTAAGGGAAACTGGTGATCATCATGTTGTTAAATCATAGTTTCCACCTCAAGATGTTGACTATATATAGTTGATACATAACTATTTGTCTATTTTTGCTTTATTTTGAAAATTTCAGAGAAAATGCAATTTTTGTTCTCATTTTTAAGATAAATATATTGACATATATAGCCATACATGTACATTACTACTAAGAATTTATATTCATATCATTTTGAATTCCTTAACATTAAATAATAGAAGTTTAAAGAATGCTATCTAAGTAAAAGTCTGCTTTTAAACAAATGGCGCCTATTCCTGGTTTCTTTTGATTTATGGTAATTTATATCTGGATATATTTGGTAATACTAATTTCTCTTTTTTTTGAGACTAGATCTCGCTATTTTGGCCCTTGGAACCGCAGGCTCACGTTGCCTGGGGCACCACAGACTCAAGCAATCCCCAGCCTCAGCTTCCCAGGTAGCTGGGATTACAGGTGCGTGCCACCACACCCAGCTATTTTTTTGGAACTAGATCTTCCTATGTTTCCCCCAGCGGAACTCGAACTGCGATCCCTGGTCCCTGCAGCAGCTTCCTAGGTTGCCATTTACAGGCACACGCCACTGTGCCCAGCCTTGGTGATATTAAATTTCTATCAAATAGCAAAAATATTTACAAGAATAAAAACTACTGTTTTTTTCTTAAGACTGAAAAATATAAATATCTTCTTCCAGGATGTTGGGACTTATCAGTTTACAATTCAAGATAAAGTAAAAGTCTGGAACACAATTCACTTACTTAATTAAGAACACATCTTTTGGTTGTTTTCCATTATAAAATAGCACTACTATTGTTGGTGCTAGTTTACTCCACAGACATGTATTATTTTGATTAACATTGGAAAATATTTTTTAGAGTGAGCTGCCTAAAATGAAAGATCAGGAGATCCTACATGAGAATCAGCTTTCAAGCTTTCTGAAAACATCAGAGCCACAGCAGGTCTTAACCGCCACCTGACAGCTGCTGGCAGGGTCTGAGCAAGAAAAGTCTCTTCCCCCAGGGCAGGTTCTCCTCACTTGGTCAATGTTGCACCCACCAGCTACCACCTGCCCCATATCATTTCTGTGAGTTGTAGACCCCAGTCTACAATTTTATTTCCCATGTTTTACTTAGAGTGAAATGACTGAAAATATTCCTAATATATCACTTACATTTTAAAGTTTTGCTACTAAGTGATAAATATTTGGGGATTAAAGATCTCGATTGCTTTAAAAAACATTTTACTTCCCTAATAAATTCTACATCTCTCCCCTATCCCTATCTTCCATTCACAACTATACAAGCTGGGCAAAAAAAGTAAAGATGAAAATATAATATAGTCATATACACTTTGCTTTTTTCTCTATTCCAAATAGCATCAAAGCATTTGTGAGCTGAAAAAAAAAAAGGGGGGGGGTGACAAAAGAGAATCTTAAATTATTTCCAAGCAGTCACAAGCTGTTAAAAATTTCCACTTGTGTCTAACAAGAAACATGAAATACTGCTTCTCTGTCAGAGACAGTTCTGAGGTACCATATGGAGACTTCTGGTTGCTATGCTACATATTTAAGAGAATACAACCATTTTATTTTTGTAGGGCAGGGAGTGCATGGTATAGATATTAGAATAAGAAAATACAGATTTTTAGAAAAAAGTTTCCTATGCCATTGTTCATTTTTCACCTGAAAACACAAATGAGATCAAAAGGGTCATAATAAATTCTTGGTAGGGCAACGTAAGATTCATAAGATTAAAGATAATTATGAAGAAGAGCTGAGCTCTTGGCACAACCACAACCCTTGATACTAAGTTAAGGCTATAAGATGTTCAAAAAACCTTTCTTAAATGAAGACAAATGAGAAAGAAACCTGGTGCAAAATTTTTACTTTATGAAAGACAGTCTGCTGAAAACTTGAAGCAGGTCAGCACGGTGTAGGCAAGACTAGGAACCCTCACTAACGCAAAGAAACGTCTGACATGGTGAGTCTACATGGCAAAAAAGCAGGTGCAGCAAAGGCAGAAGGGCAGCAGAGAAGTGCCATGCTAGGACAGAGTAAGGAAGTCAAAGATGAGCTACATTTTAAGCTATGCCTAGGTAATAGGCTCATTATCAGGATGCCCACAAATACATTAGAGCTGACATGCTCCAAGTGGCTCAGTGGATATGGCCTTGCCCATATGTGAAGTCGTAGCTAACAGGAGTTGGCCATTTGACCACAGATCCTCCATTATCGTAACAGACGATTCTCTAAAGGCAGAAGCTATCATCTTTGTCAACCTTGTAGAAGATGCAGTCGAAGGTATGGACATAATTTTCTCTTTCTGTTCATGTTTTCAGATGCTCTGTATTCTTTTTGGTAACATTCTTAGTCTGACTTAGGTGAGAACAGGTAAAGGAAATGGAAATGTAACAGATGAAGACAGAAGACAAAAGTTTCAGACTGCATTTCTTTCTTTTTCTCCTGTCAGCCAGCAGTTTTACCTTTCCCATTGAATTGGCAAGAAAGACAATCTCTGAAAACCACACAGAGGTGCTTTTCTTTTTTTATTACACAGAGTGTGTCACATGGCTAGCTCACACAACCTTTGTTGCTCTGGGCTAGAGACACACTGTCGCCAAGGTCCAGAGTCTGTCCAGGAAGAAAGCCTCTTTCTCCAACCCTAGGCACTAAATAAAGATTGTGACTATTTGTATCTTAATAAATGGAAGCCAGTTTACAAAAGAAATGTTTTAGCTCTGCAAAAATGATGGCTAATGTTTCAAGCACTACTATGTCTGGAATTCAGCCAGTATGCTGAAAATTTTAATCTGGTTAAACAAAGTTTCAGAGTAGATTGAGTCTAGGCCAGACAATGCCGTGACAAACTACTTAATAATTTCATCCCATTCACATATATATAGAAATTTTTCTAGTAACAAAATATGTTCAATGCAGAAAACTTGAAAATCTATGCGCTAACTAAAGGCAATCACTGTGAACATACTGGTGGCCATTCTCTCAAGGATCAAGCAGCAGGAGTGGAGGTGCTGAAATTAAGAGATTCTGGACTCAAATCTTACCTTCAGCACTTGAGCACAATTAACTTGGCACAGTTTGAACTAATGACTAACCTCACCAAATCCCCCTTTTTTCTCACCTGTAAAATGTCAATAACTAAAATGTTGTTGACAATTCCTATCTCAGAGGGTATGGTTAAGATTAAATGAGACAATGAATGGAAAACAGAACAGAACTTGACACAGTGTGTGTGTATAAGTACTTCTATTCTTTCTTCTGTACACACACATACATTTCTTCTCCACCAAATGACTTCATACAGTACAGTTTTGATCTCTTGGGAATGTGTTACAAATATTTTCCAACAATAGTAAATCTCTTTTTTACTGTATACACAGGGCCCTCAGTAAGGCAGTACTGAAGCAAAGCTTGCCCCACACTGATTGCCCTGCCATTCAGAGCACAGTTGGAGGAATAATAAATCAGCAAAGGTTGAAAAGGTAAGGTAGGCATTTTCAGAATGGCCAGAAGCGTATGACATGTCCTGGCAGCTCTACCTAAAAGTTGTAACTACACAAAACCAAGCAGGCCCTCTCTCGAGATGACTAAATGTGAGATACATAGTCACTGACAGAAGATGGTGGACAAAGGTAGAAAAGTGCCAAACAAAAAGTGATATGCAAAATCCAGGAGTCTAACAAAAAATGACAATATACAGACAGCTCCTTCACTGTAAGAGAGGGGCTGAGGTGGTGGCCAGGCTCCTTGAGCTACATTGCATCTCCATCATCATTCTACCCAGTGAGAGAGACCTGTCTGTGTACCATGACCCAGGTCTGAAGTTGTGCACAGCCTGTAGCTGCCTGGACACTGTCATACCCTTTCTTGCAGAGAGTTCTGGAAAATATGTCTGACAACCCAAAAGGACCTACCTCAAATGCATTTATTTATTGGCTGCCCAAGGGGTCATATCATGCTTGAGCACTTACTTTATTCAAGCACTTGCATGTGTTAGGCACTGGAGGTTTGATAGTGAGCAAAAAAGAAAAGTACCTGACAACACAGTGTAAAAATCTAGCAGAGAAGATAGGCAATTAAACAAGCAACATCATGAATAAAGCATAAGAACCTTGATGCTAGAAGTACAAACCGTTAAAGAGAACCATGCAGAACGAGTCTACAAAAGGGAAACTCGGTGACTTCACAGAGGAAGCAACCTTTATGCTAAAGTACCAAGTTAGCCAAGGAAGCCAGACCTTGCAACCAGCTCATACAGCATCCATCCCAGGGCAGACTCCGTGAGAGTCCTGACAGCACAGAAATGAACGGGATCAAAGTTTCCTAGCAGGTTACCCAACAGTGCTGGCCTCCTTGAACAGGAAAGGCCAGTTAGTTTCTCTAGTGGGTAAGCAATCTTCGATTCTGGAAATATTTAGAATTAAACACAGGAATATTCTTTTTTCTTTTTCTTTTTTTTATAGTGACACACTTGAAATTCCCTTAGTAATAAAAACACTAGGATTATCCTTTATTCTAACGTTTGGTCTCGGACCAGTGTTCCAGACACAGTATTCTTGAAATCCAATTTCATGGGTAACAGGAGTATCTTTTGTTAACGTTTTTTTTTTTTTTCATTGTGATATTTTATTTGCACGTATGTTTTACATTCCTAGGAAAAGTATCCTTGCGTGGTTTTGTCTTGCTTCTTTATGGTCCATGGTGCCAGCAAGGTTGTCAGTACAATGAAACCAAACTAGTGGAAAGGAAGCAGATTATTCTGCCAGTTTTCTAGATATTTGAGGTGCACATTAAATTTGGGGCTGACAACTCCATACTTGTTTAACCTGCCTGTAAATTTTACAATTTTACCAGCACTGTGGTGATGAATGTCTTCAAATTCACCAATATAACCATGCTTCATCATCACTGACAGAAACCAGACAATCAAATTTGGAGTACGGCCTAGTAAGAATCTAGTGTTTGTCTCTCTTTTCAGCATGACCGATGCTCTTGAGATCATTGGCCAGGGAGGGGGTGAGTGCACATGGAGTTTTGGGCAGGAGTATCTTTTGTTCTAAGAGGTAGCTCCTGGAGGGTTCCTAGATGGTTTTCAAGTGGAGGCCAATCATTAGAAAGACAAGCCTATGATTGGAGGTTTGGAATTTTCAGTCCCACTCCTTATTCTCTTGAGAAGGAAGAAGGGTAGGAAATGGAGTTAATGATAATCAAGCCCACAATTAATATGGAAGCCTCTATAAAAATCCCAAAAATTGGGGGTTTAGAGAACTTCTAGGTTGGCAAACATATCCACATAAGAAAGTTAATGAGTGCACCCCAACTCCACAGGGACAGAAGCTTCTGTACTTGGGACCCTCACAAATTTTGTCTTATATAATTATCTTCATCAGGTTGTTCATCACTCTGTGCGCGTATCATGACCTTTAATAAACTGCTAAATATAAGCAAATATTTTCCTGAGTTCAATGAGCTGTTCTAGCAAAAATTAATGGATCTCAAAGAGAGAGCCATTGTAACCTCCCATCTACACCTAGCAGACTGGAAGCACAAATAATCATCTAGGTTTATGACTGACATTTGAATGAGACATGGGGGGGCAGTCTTGTGGGGCTGAGTCCTTAGCCTGTGGGATATGACAATATCTTTTAGTGGATTAGAATTATAGAACACTGAGCTGATGATACAAAGAATCTGTTTATTGTGGGGCAACAACAGAAGAAAAAGTTTTTTCCTTAGGTGCCTGTAGGTCTAGGAAGATAATTATAGAATCACATCTATCCTTCAAGACTGCATTCCCTACACTCTGCATTCCCTACTGTCTAAAAAGAAAGTGGGACACCAATCCTAACTGCTGTGAAACTACCTTCTTACATCTTCTCTTGTCAATATTTATCATTTCTATCCTTTGATTATTTCCACTTGGGGCATTTCCTTGGGACTTTTATTGTTCGAGCCACTGTTTCATCTATCACTAAAGAATGTATTAATTACTTTCTAGTCAACTCACTAGACAGAGGAAGAAAGGGTTCAAAATAGGAAACATAATTTTGTCCTCAGATATCACAATCTAGTTATGGATACCAGATACATGATAAAATGAGAGTGACATGAGTAGCATATGTCTGCAGGAGTCAGAAGAAGAAAAGAATTCACTGAGTATTCCAAGGGTTAAGACCAGTTTAAGAGGCCATCAGGAAGGACTATACCCAAAATAAAAGTAGATTCAGACTTGTTCTAAGCGCAATTTTGTGTACTTAGATCTTAAATTCACTTAGGAACGAGGAAATGGATCTAAACAGCACTATCCAAGCAGCCAGGATAAGGAGATGGAAGATGATAAAACTTAGACCACCTGATAGAGGTGATGTGGTGAAACTGGGGGTCTGTGGTGAAACTGGGGGTCTGTGGCCCCACCTCTGTAATTTTGCATTAGGACTGTGCTATTGTGCCCTGGTGGGCAGAGACTCAGAGAAGGGAAGCCAAGGGACAGAGTGAGGGGATTTATGAAGCAGCATGGTTGGAGAGCAGGAGCAGATAGCTTGAGGAAGCATAAAGTGGCAGAACAGCAGGATGCTGGGGGCCATGTGCAGCAGCAGGGCAGGAAAGGAAGCCATGCTGTGGACTTCCATCCCCAGTCCTGGCTGGCAAGGAGCCTAGAGAAGCATGTTGGAGAAACTTGTGAACTTTGGAAGCTGAGTTGGAAATTCAGTACTTGGACACTCTCTTTAACTTAGAAATTGTGAAGCTTGGAATTGTCTGGAGACCTGAAGAGAACTTGGAGTGCTGCTGTTCTCATAGAGAGGCATCTGAACTGGTTGCTGCTGCTGTTCCGAGTGAGTCTTGGTAGTTCAGGCTACTTCAGGGTTGAAGCATAAAGAATGCTGGAGCTGTGCCTTTTGAAGGATGGTCAATGATTCCTGTGAATTGAATGTCCCACTGTAGGCTTTAAGGTAGAACAGATACCATTTTCTTTTGGATGTGAGTGAAGGACCCATGTGTAGCCTTTTGGACTAGAGACTAAACTATGCAGTAAGATAACCAAAGGGGTCCCTTGTACCCTCTTGCCTATTTTGTTTTTTCAGTGAATAAGTTTTATTTTTGCTTCCTTTAAGGTAGTATGGTCTCCCTACTGCACATGTGGGCTGGGAATGAAAATGGAGAGTAGCTGGGTTTAAAGGGCCAGATGCTCCCACTTATAAGTACCCTGTTTTGCTTGTTTTGGTACCCAATTTCACATCAAGTTATAAACCCACCATGAGATGACATAAGCAGAGTAGAGCATGGTTGTCACCAAAGGCTATGGAGAAACACTAGTTTCTTCTTCCTGGTTTTGAATTACAATTTCTTTCTCAGTTTCACCATCCAGACTGTAAGCTCTTGAAGTAAGAGAATTAAGAGGCCAAAACTTAACTTCTTCTGACTGTTTATACTAGAGTACCTATTAAAATATACTGGGCAGGGCCCAAGAACACAGTACAGGTACAATGAACATTATATGACTTAATAAAAAATAACTTATTTCTCAAGTTGCAGCATTAAGAGCTTTTGGCTAATAGAACTGTTGATTTAGCCACTGTTGCATGGCTAGGAACCAGGAAGCATAGGACAACAAGGGCTTCTTCCTGCTCAGCCAAAAGTTAATGATAATGAGTCATTTATACCATTATGGCTTGTCCCACTCATTTCTTAGAGATTACGAACTATTTAATTCTTGATCTGTTACCTGCGGCAGGACTCAAAGAAATCCATGCAAAATCACAAAGGACGACCTGGTAGACACCATAACTACTATGAGCCCTCTTTCTGCAAAGAGTGCCTGGGGAACATCACCATGTCACAGTATGATCATCCATTAATTAAGGAGGCACATGTTAAGTACGAAACGCCATCTTTCTGTGATCACAAGTATGTCTGTTCAGTGAGGGATGAAAAACAAAAGAACTACATAGACTGGACAAGGTCACAATTAGAAAGCAGAGTGTGCCCTCTCTTCCCAGGGCGTACCTCCTCACAGACTTCACGAACAGCTGCCACACTTGGCTCCTCCTCGGGCTCCATGCCTCCTCCAGGGACAATCCATCGGTCAGGATGGCGACTACTGCTCACAAGTAGCACCTGAAAATCAGAGATTACACAGGCAATTAAAACTCAAAGAGACACATTCCCGCAAAGTCAGATTTTAAACACCACATAGTACCTAAGACCTGTTCACTGTTTACACTCTCTTAAAGTATTTCTTGTAGAGTAGCCTTTATTTCAGTTTGCAAAGTGACAAGTTGTTAATAAAAGGGTTTCCTAACCAGCAGCCATTACATCCATACCCTCTCAAGCTCTCAGTTACATGTCCTATCAATCTTCTCCTAAAGCTCCTTTTGAACACAGAGCTGATGGCACATAAGGACTTAAAAAAAAAAAAAAAAAAAAAAAAAGATCATCTCTGATGAGCCTGTGAATGTTATCTATGAAGGGCTGGCCAGAGGAAAGAAGTCCTTAGCCCTGCTGGCACCGGAGTTCCTATACACCCCCCCAATGTTCTCTTATGAGTCCCAGCTCTATCAGAAGGTCACACCAATATCACACACCATCCTAAGTTCCAACTGTGCACTGAGAACCTAGTTAGGCTCTAATGAGAAGCAGAAATGTTTCATCATATTTTTAGCTAAAACTGAATTTCTTCACTAGGAAACAATATTAAGAAACAAAAAGAACACCAAACAAGGACATACAACACTGATACTAGAAACAGTTTACTAATGCAAATTTAATCAACATTCCAGTAATTTCCCTTATCCCCCTCTAGAACAGATGGTAAAAAAGTTACCTAGCTGTACTCCTCACTTAGAGTTAGGTTGACATTTTCAAAACTAAAAGAATCTTCAACTACTCCTTAAACCATCACTTTCTGATAACGTCTTTGAGCCTCTAGCTCTATTCCAAGTCCTTTCCCCAAAAGCATTTACTTCTTCAGCAAATTATCCTTGTAGTCTGAAGGAAAAAGCTAAGTCCTCTCTTTCATTACAGATTCAGTCACTGACTCAGTCACTGACTATCTTTCAGTCCTCTCTCCTCTTTCTCTTGATGTCTCTGCACTATGGGCCCTTGGAAATGCCTTTTCTTTTTTTTTTGTTATCCTTAATTCCTTTTTCCTCCTGTAATGATAGACTCTCCTGATGCTCATATGCAAAATCTGTGATCTGCAAGCTCAGAAGGGATATTCATGAATCCCTGTACGGTTATCGACAAATAGCCATGGACTGAGGAAATAATGTTTTACATTTACAAGCACTATTTTCAAAATGTATGTAAGTTCTGTTTTGATCAATGCAATGCAGAATACCTTAAAATAACATGAGACCCACAGTAGTTTTTGGATGGTGTGTTTTTATGTTTAATCAAGGAAAACTAAAAGTATAATGCATAAGTTTCCATAAAATTTTGCTAAATACTAATACTCATTGGATTCCTACCCACATCATTCAAAAGAAGCCAATAACCTACATGTATGGTTTAAACTGTAGTAAGGATTAATCTTCATGATCTTGGATTTATAAAAGTAGGCCAACTTCTCAAACACAACACTAAAAGATGAGCAACAAAAACAAAAAATATGTAAAGTGGATTTTATCAAAAATTTTTGGCTGGGCACGATGGTTCGTGCCTGTAAGCTTCAGCCTATGAAGCGGCCGGGGCTAGGGATAAGGGTTCGAGTCCCGCATGAGGCCCGTAGCGAGACCTAGTTCCAAAATAATAGCTGGGCGTGGTGGCGCGTGCCTGTAATCCCAGCTACCTGGGAAGCTGAGGTTGGGGACTGCTTGAGTCTGTGGTACCCCGGGCAACGAGAACCTGCAGTTCCATGGGCAAAAATAGCGAGACCTAGTCTCAAAAAAAAAAAAAAAATTGTTTTTTTTTAATTCTGTTCACTGAAGGATATTACTGAGAATGTGAAAAGATAGCCTACAGAATGGAGAAAATATTAACAAATAAGTCTGATAAGGGTCTGGTACCTAAAATACATAATTAGCCTTTGCTATTCTTAAAAAAGACAAGTAGCATTTCTGCATTTCTCCAAAGAAAATATAGAAATAACAAGCATGCGCGCACGCGCGCGCGCACACACACACACACACAGATGTTCAATATCAATAGTCAACAGGGAAGTACAAAGTAAAAGCACAGTTAACTAACACTTTATACTTAACTGGCTATATTATAAAAATAACACGTTTACTAGCAGGAATGTGGAGAAACTAGAATGCTGGTAGGAAGGTAAAGTAGTTCAGGCACTGTGGAGAACAGTCTGGTGGTTCTTCAGAAAGTTAAACATAAAATCACATTAAGAAAAAATATACCTACCTTCTGACCTCCTAATTCCACTAGTGGGATACGGGGTATACAGATACCCCTAAGTACTGAAATGGATAATCAAATACACGCAAATGCTGTAGTATTATTCACAACAGTCAACAGAAACAATAGATTGGTATGAATGACTACACAAAATGTGTCATAATTATAAATGTGGAATGATATTCAACCATAAGATAGAACAAAGTACTGATACATAAAACCCAGAGGTGGGCTTTGAAAACACTGCAAAACCTAGACTCAATATGTACAGCTTTCTCATAGTAAAGCTTTTCTTTTTCTTTTTTATTTTAAGATAGTTTAAGAGTAATATAGTAGAAACTGTACTTGAGTTTTGATTTTTGATTCCCTCCAGGGCTAGCAACATGCAGGTTCCATATTCTCTCTTGATGTTGGGCAGGTCAGCAAGTTACAGCTCCCAGTCAGCCCAGATCAGAGGGCAAACAACGGGTACTCTACAGTGTACTGTGCTCCCAATAGTTTTTTGAGACTATTGTTTTTGCACCTTATCATGTCTACAAAATGCCCATCGGTGTCAGAGATATTCAACACTATTATAAAATACTTTGTTAGATGATTTTACCCAACTGTAGATTAAGCTACAGTTATAGTACTAAATTAAAATACATTTTCATTTTACAATAATTTCTATTTAGGATGGGTTTCTAAGAAGATAGTCTCACTGTAAATTGAAGATCTGCATATGAAACATGCAAAGTAGGTAAATTCATAGAGACAGAAGCAAATCAGTGGTTGTCAGAAATCATGGGAAGGTATGAAGGGGGAATAACTACTTAATGGATATCAGGTTTTACTTTACTTTGAAATTAGGGAATGTTATTATGTTATGTGAACCTCACCTCAATGAAATAAGCCAGTTTTAAGATTAAAAGCTAAAGGAGTCAGTCACTTCTTTCTTCTTCAGAGTCTATACTCTAGGGAAGCAGTAGTTACAAGGTTCCAAAACTATCCATAGTTTAATAAAATTAAGTCATAAAACTAAAAATACACAAAGAAAAAGGGATCACTGTCACATCTGTTCTCAACAACTGTGGCCAATTTTTTATTTTTTAATATTCCTTATTAAAAAAATCCAAATATTATGTTTCATTTACTCAAATTAATTATAGTTTTCAAGTCCTCCAGAATCTCCAGACTATGACAATTAAGTCCCATCTATCTAATCTTCCATGCAGAGTCAACCAAAAAAAAAGAAAAATGAGTTAATTCCTGATTTGTTATAAATATCAAGATGTGGTCTTTCTTCCTAGAGTTCGCCCACTTTCTGGCAAAGTCATTCTAAATCTTTTAGGAATATTTCAAAACTAAAGCAAAGCAAAGGAAACTTTCACATAAAGTATAATTTAAGTTCTAAATTTCAATCATGAATATGAATTAGTAAATTAAAAGCAAGTATTATTGCTTGACACACTCAACATATGAATATATCAAGTAAAACTATAATACTGAGGCTAGGAAAAGCAAGTCACACTGCTTTGTAGTCACACTTCAATGCAAACGCTACTACTGATAAATAGTTCCTAAAATTTCTGGGCTGGGTATGGTGGCGCATGCCTATAAGCAGCAGCCTAGGAAGTCACGGCTGGGGTCAGGGATTGAGGTTTGAGTCCTGCCGGGGGCATATAGTGAGACTCAGTTCCCCCCAAAAAAAAAGTTTTTAAAATTTCTTTGACAACTCATCAAAAATTCACTGCAATAATCAAGATAAAATAGTCTTTATTTTAGCTAGAGGCTTCACTCCTTTCTACCTTACAAAACAGGAAGAGGCATTTTGGTTCAGTAAAGTCTTATTCTGAACTTGAGTCTTAAATATGAAACTATCTAAAGAGAAATTAAACAACAAAGTTCTTAAAATTTGATTCTGGGGCCAGGCACGATGGCTCATGGCATGTAAGCTTCAGCCTATGAAGCGGCCGAGGCTAGGGATCGGGGTTCAAGTCCTGCCTGGGGCCTGCAGGGAGACCTAGTACCAAAAAAAATAGCTGGGCGTGGTGGTGCATGCCTGTAATCCCAGCTACGTGGAAAGCTGAGGCTGGGGATCGCTTGAGTCTGTGGCACCCCGGGCAACGAGAGCCTGCGGTTCCATGGGCAAAAAATAGAGAGACCTAGTCTCCAAAAAAAAAATTTTTTTGATTCTGGAAAAGAACTAAGGGGAAAAAAAATCCATATTTGCTGTTTATCAATAAATATTCATTAAACATCATCATGAGTCAGAAAAAGTAGTTGCAGAGATCAAAACCTCTGCAACTTTGAGGCAGATCGAAGCAGGGCTGGCCAATTAGGTATCAATCTTTTATGAAGTTCTTGTCACCAAGACAGGTGATACAGATGCAGAGGTGGGTAAGTGTACTCAAATATATCCACCCATATATTAGCTGGATCAGACTCATGATCCAGGTGGATGACCCTGAAGGGCAGGGAGAAGTCAACAGGTGAGGCTGGTATAGCTTGTTCACACTGACACAGAGGAAAATGAATATATGGTTAGGGACACATGTGCAATATACAAGTAAAGAAATGATGAGCCTCAGTGGGGGAGGGCTTGAGCTGGAACAGAAATAAGGGGGTGGGGTGTAAAAAGTTGCTATATCATTGCTGAATACAGATCTTCAAAGAATACAAATGTCATAGTTCCTGCCTTTGATAGAACAGGGTGAGAGCTTTGGTTGAGGTATGCGTAGGATACTTCACTTTGCTGTGCAAAATGACACCAAGGAGAAACACCGGTTAATCGAGGTTGGAGGAATGTGATTGAGGGATGCCATAGGAAGGTTTCTTTTTTTTTTTTGAGACTAGGTCTCACTGTTTTTGCCCGTGGAACTGCAGGCTCACGTTGCCCAGCTTCCCAGGTAGCTGGGATTACAAACGCACAACACCACGCCCAGCTATTTTTTTGGGACTAGGTCTCGCTATGTGGCTCCACGATCCCTGGCCCAACCCGTGGCTTCCTAGGCTGCCACCTACAGGCATGCGTCACCGTGCCTGGCCCATGGGAAGGTTTCTTAAAGAAGTGACTTGAGTTGAATCCAAGCTCAAAGGGTGACCTTTATTAACAATATCAATATAAATCATCAGAAACCTAGTGAGTGAATACTCATGTACTTGGGACATAAAAACAAAGTAGATATAGCTTCAGCTCTTGAAAAGCTTAAAAGTCCATGATGACACCAGTAAGAAATCGGGTGACTGATTATATTTCATGACCATGGCAGAGTACATAGTGCTAACTAGATATTTGAAATGAATGCCTACAGTACTGCAGCCCTCTGACAAGTTACTGGTTCTGATCAGCTAAAATATGAGCAGAGGGACAGGGAAAACCTAACCCTTATCTCTTTCTCTGTCATGGTGCCTAAGGACAAGGTAAGTTGTAGTTGGTGCAGCTACAAGGCTGAGTCCCTGAAAATCTGTGACTAACAAGCAATGCAACAAGGATAAAACTACTGTGTTTAAATATGAGATTTCAGGGTGATTTTTTTACCGCAGCATACTCATCAGACCCAGAAATGCTCAAAGATCTGTTCTGTGACTGCCTCATAGCCAAATCTCAATTGAGATGCTAAATTTTTTTGACCATATGTTTAATGTTAATAGCATTCCCATATATAAAAATGAACAAAACAACAACAAACAACCCTAACAAATTATATCAAATAGGGAAGTTCTACTTTCTGATAGTGCAGGAAATCTTTAACCTAATTTGAGTTTACTTGGGTTGGAGATGGGTAAGCCTGTAACATAATTGGTTTCTGTTGAGAAAGAATAAGGACAGAAGTGAGAGCTGGAAGGAAGAAAACAGGTTTCCAGGTACACAGAAGGAAGAATCTACAGTAGTAGGTGACTGACAGGATGTGGGCTGGGTCGAAGGCAAAGTGCCCCCAAAGAGAAGGTGGAAGGGTAAGCAGAGGAGGTAATCTGAGAGGTCATCCTCTGAACATCTGGATTTGAACATTCAATGAGCTATCTAAGGAATATTTCTAGTGTACAGTCATAGGAATAGACCTAAGAAGAGGAACCCAAGAATAAGAAACAGTGGGCTCATACTCTACTAGCCAGGATGAGACTAACACTAGGGGAAATGTTTGCCTTTGCAAAAACACCAGCTTAAAGAAGTCATCTCCATCCCCCCACCTACCCTCCATGCCCCTAGGTGTCAGACAACTCTTCATTTTCACTTCCAAAAGTATAGTGGGGTTACATATATATTTCCAGTATCACATGTTAAGGTTCTAAAAAATTTTCCTTAAAGAATTATGGTTATCAATAATCATGATATCAAGAATACATTATGGGTTATTCTGATTAGCAAGTTATATATCTTAGAATACTAATCTCCTGAAAATCGCATGCAGTACTGCACCTAACATGATCTCATTTCCAACTACAAAATGCCTCCAGCAAGGAACAGCACCTCAGCAATGCTATTACTAATAGCTTGCTGGTATTCTAGGTAGCACAAGCTCTGTACCCTATCAAATATGGGATAGGCCCTGCCTGTCTGTTTCCACAGACAAGTCCTTTCTGATTGTGTTTTTCTTCTTAAAAATAAGACCAAGCTAAGTGCAGTGGCATGCACCTGTAATCCCAGCTACTTGGGAGGCTGAGGCTAGGAATCACTTGAGTCTGTAGGAAAAAAAAAAAAAAGACCAATATTCCTCTTCCATGGATGTGTCTAGAGGCATTCAGAGTAGTCCAGCATTTGATAATACAGTAGGCCATCCTACAATAAAGCCTCTAGCAAAACAAGACTGTCTGAACCCTAAATTGTTTACCTTTATACCAAGAAACTTGGGAAAGCACCAAAATGGGCATGTGGTGTTTATGCTGTGAAACTTAAAGTTCTTAAACGGTTATTAAAAATGAAAAAATGTGTCAGCTTGCCCTGTGGTGTTAAATGGGTCCAGGACAGGATCAAGTGTGTTTTCCTTATCAAGGAGCAAAAATCACTGTGAACATGTTAAAGGCACAAGCATAGACAGAGAGCAAAATTTTTAAAAAATGCTCTTCTTTTGAGAGAAAAAAATCAACATAATAGTGACGCATCTTGGATTCCAGATAAGTACAAGTTTACTATTTTTTACAGAATATTTTAAAGATTATTTAAAATTGCCACAAGTTTTTGCATACGATGACCCCCAAAAAATGTTTACAAGATGAGCAGCGCTGAGTATGAAATAACTTGCTCAAATTAAATCAATAAATTAGGTCACTCCGGGGTCAAGAGTTTAGTAGCTTCCGTTCTTACGGCTGCAAGGCCTTTTAACCACTCACCTTTTCTTTTCCCTACATAGGAACTCCAAAACTGCTAAAAGGAGGAAAAACATACATAAACAGTCAGTTTACAAAATGCATTATATAAACATCCCTTCACATTATTTAGCTATGTGGGGTGTTTATTTAACAAGAGGAAATTCCTTTGCCGGGTACAAAGAAAAACCATTCTGTGCTGTGAAGAGATATTTTGACAGTTTTTGCTTTGGGAACAACAAGTTATTTTAAGAACAACATGGAAAGGTAGTCATGTACTACTATACACAGATATCTTAGTATGTGTAGAGGGTATGGAGTACAGTACTACATTCCTAAGTGAGTGTGCTATCCTGCCCTCCTCCAATCACTGTCCAAATGTTGAGAACCACACATTGTACTGCATATTGCTTGGTGTCAACAAACTCATCTATTTCTAAAAGGATTAAAAAAACCAGTATACTTGGCTATATTTCTTTATATAAAAATAAAAACAAAGACTGAAAATTGCTGATTACACTGTTTGAACATAACTTACTGGAACATTCGAGTTCTTTCTATAAACCTTAATTCCCCTCCCACGACCCCCATAAATACTGAAAGAAAAGAAGCTCATATTGGAAGGAAATAATACTAGCTGGTAGTACTTATTAAGTGCCCATTTTTGTGCGCGGTCAAGTACTGGCATTCACATATTTTAATATATTATTTCTAATATTCAAGCAACCATACAAGTCAACTACTGCTTAATTGCACAAACAATTGCCATCCAGTTAATATTTGCTTAAAGATGGACCGAGGCATGGGGGAGTGAGGGGCAGAAATATGTAAATGTGGGTAAAGTCTAGTCTTAAGAGAGTCTACCTTCCAAGGGAAAGAGGCAAACTGTGGCCTATAGCCATACCCAGCCTGTTTCTGCATGGCACATGACTTAAGAGTGGTCTTCATATTTTCACAGATTAGAAACAATCAAGAGAACATTTTATGGTATGTGAATGTTTATGAAATTCAAGTATCAGTGTCCATGCTGAATCATTTATCAATACTCAAAGACTGTTTTCAAGCTACAAAGGCAGAGCTGAGTAGTCTTGACAGGCCATGTGGTCCACAAAGCCAAAAATGTTTACTAGTTGATCATTATAGAAAAAGTTTACTAAGCTTAAATCTACTGGAGGGCCTGAGCAGGAAAGAGAATCATGCTGTTTAGGACTATTATGGAGGAAAGATAGCTCTGAGAGGGAGCCAGAACACTTCTCAAGGGGAAACAATTTGAACTGGACTTAAAGGAGGAATTTACTGAGCCCAGCTAGGAAAAGAGGTGCTCCAGGCAATGCACACTGTGACTAGAGAGTAACAGACACAGGAAAAAGTAAACTTGAGAGCACTGAGATATGCAAGCAGCTTAATAAAGTGCAGGGTACATGATGGGGCAGAGGAAGAAGACAACAGAGGCAACTGATAAATTGGAGTCCATAAAGATGAACACACCAAAGAGTTATGGAAACTGAATATAACTGAGAATCCTACTTGGTTTTGAAGAGGAAAACATCCTATCATCTGTGTGTCAGAAGCCTGAATCTGGAGACTGGATGAATGATTGAGCCTGGAGCTCAGAGAGATCAGAGAGAATAAGAAAACGGAATCCAGAAAAAGGAATCTGGATTCAGTTTCTTATTTTGGACATTCCTAGAGATGGGGTGCAAAAAGTGAAACCAAGTCATATTTAGGAGACTGCAATGATAGGGACTGGTAACCAATCACTAAGCAGAGTGCTAAGTAAAGGCTGTAGAGGATATGGTTTCTTACTGGGGTCAACAGAGAGGCAGAGACAGCCATTTCTCAAGAGAGAGAAATATAGGAGGGGAGCAAGTGAGAAAGAAAATAAGCTTGAGGTACCTATGGAAGTTAAGCTTCCTACACTCTCTGTATATGGTGGGAACTTCAAAATCTCAATTTAAATGCCCACTTGAAAGCATTCATGCAAAAAACAATGGTTGCCTTATATAGTACAAGAGTTGCATAAAAGAGGAGGAGGTACTTCACTTTGAAACATATGTACAGCTTGACAGTATTTGAGACCAAGCACTGAAGTCTTTTACAGCTGACTAAGAATGCTCACCATTATATCCTAAGAAATTTCTGAACACCAAATGGAATAAATGAAATATTTAGAATGCTCAAGTGTCTTGTACATTAAAACAAAGCAATGGCATTCCTGACATCCATAAACTGCATTATTTTCCCACACAAAGCCTTAGGACTCTAGAATGTTGTAGTTACCACTCACCAATACAGTAATCTGGTTGAGCCAGACACAAATAATGTCCTCCAAACTAAGGGTCATAGAGAAGACCCATGCTGCAGACTCAAAGGCAGGCAGGATGTCCCCCAAAATATTAACATATTAATTTATATTGACCTAATTTAAAGTGTTAAAGTTTAAACAAGAGCTGTAGACTGTAAGGAGGACACTCAGGGTTTTTACTTAAAATACTAAATCACTAACTGAGAAAAACGATAGTGATAATCTCTCTCTAGACTTCAGCTCTCAGTTTTAAAACTGAGGCAATCCAAATAATCTCAAAGGCCCTTTCAGCATTAAAATTCTATTTTCTTTTTTTTCGATTTTTTTATTCTTTTGTTTCAATTTTTTTTAGACTAGGTCTCGTTATTTTTGCCCATGGAACCACAGGCCCACGTTGCCCGGGGTACCACAGACTCAGGCAATCCCCAGCCTCAGCTTCCCAGGTAGCTGGGATTAGAGACATGCACCACCATGCCCAGCTATTTTTTTGGGACTAGGTCCTGTTATGTGCCCCCAGCAGGACTCGAACCATGATCCCTGGCCCCAGCCGCAGCTTCCTAGGCTGCCGCTTACAGGCATGCGCCATCATGCCCAGCCCTCTTTATTCGTCATTATTCTTTTTTTTTTTTTTAAATTCCTTACATAGATAAATGGCTGCTAGGATGCCTTCCCTTCCCCCCCAATCCCTGATGCCCGTCCATTCACTTGGACTCCTCTCTCGTTTGTTGATTTATGTTCAGTCCATTGGTCTCTCTTCCTTTTCTGTGGTTGTGTCTATTTGACAGGCGAGGGACTGTGTTCCTGGTACACGGCATTTTGTGCGTGAAGGATTGTAGTCTTAGCTTTGCATTGGGCAGCCTGTCCGTGTTCATTTAAGGTTTAACAATGTCTTCTCATTCCTGGCTGCCAGTTCTAGTCTATTCTCCCTGTATATCCATTGCCTCTTCACCCCATAGCTCTGCCTTCTGCCTTAGGTGGGGGGGCCTTCGTCCCCGTCATTTTCTGTAATGAGGTTTCTCAGAGAGGGTAGGTATTCACCAATGGCCTTTGTGGATAATCTCCACTCTCTCCCTTTGCAGATTTGTTGCAGAGTCAAATTCCCCAACTCTGTGGACTTCCTCTCCCACAGTATGTGGAGGGGGCTCCTTGTTTTCTTGAGTGGCATATCCCAAAATGGGGTCTTGGTTCATCCATTCCTGATGAGTTTGTAGGTACACTTCAGCGATAGGTCTTCACCATGGTTGTCTCTCCAGTCCATTATGTTCTATGAAGATCCTTCTCCTGAGTCCTGCCCAGTTGTATTGGCAGTATCCTTATCTGGTTCCTCACGCATTCTATGCTGCTGTTGGCAATGTTTGTTTTTCTTATTCCTCCAGGACTAAGTGGAGTGAGAGTGAAACGGCAAGACCTCGCCCCCCCATCCTGGACCAGCCCCCGAGGCCCTCTTACCAACCAGCTTAATGGCAGAGGGTCTCAGTGGGTGCACAATGGGTGCAGCTGCCAGTCAGAGGTCGGTTGGCAGCTGCGGGCACATGCCAATCAGGGCACACGCGGCCCCCACAAACCAAACTCAAAACTCTATTTTCTAATTTTGTACTAATGTGTCTAGAATTGTGGTCCCTAATTCCACTCACTTTTTAAAAATCTACTTTGTCAATAATTGCACGTCCTGAAAAGGCACAAAAGGAGAGCCAAAAGCAAGCTTTCTCTCCTGTCTCTGTGCCCAGAGGCCCTTATTTTAGAGCTTTCTTGAAATAGTCTAGTATTATGAACAAACTCATATATAATTTATACATCTATACTTTTCTTTCCTCTTTGTTAACCTATTAAACATACTGTTCCACTTTCTTTTTCCACTTAAATCATAGGAGAGTATCTCATTAGTTCATACTAAAAAGTCTTTTTTGGGGGAAAAATGACCACATAGTATTTTTCAATATTTCTGTGTTTTAGAAAATCCCAAAATACACAGTTATAAAGAAAATATGACAAAATATTTCAAATATTCATCACCCAGTCCCAACAATTCCTAACGTTTTGCTAACTATATTATATATATGTATATATATAAATATATAAGTATATATATAAGTAGATATATAAGTATAGATATATAAGTATATATATAATTATATATATACTTATATAAGTATATATAAATATATATACTTTTATATATATATATATATATATATACATACACACACACATCCCAATTCCAGATAATTGTAAAGTAGCATCTGAGACATCAATGTATTTCACTTAACATTTTAGGTATCCCTAACAGATTTTAAAAAATATAATCACAATGTCATTATTACACTTTGCAAAATTAGCAAGTTCTTATTATCATCTAGTAGGTCATGTTCAAAAATTTTTAAGAAATATTATTTTACAATTAGTTTATGTAAATAAAAATACAAATCAAGTTTATATAATTTTATTTGGTTAATTAAGCCTATGTTTTAAGAGTTTTCATTCCTGGCCCTTTGTTTTTAAGCCTTTATTTATTGAAGAAAACAGGTGATTAATCATGTATGAATTCCCACACCCCTGCAATTACTAATGTTGTAGGGTAATATTCAACTTGTGTCTCCAGGTTCCCCATGTCCTATATTCATATCATTAGATCTTGAAGCTTGATCAGGTTTGGATTTAGCGTTTTTGCAAGAAAATTTTATTGAAGGAGCTACAAATTTCCTATAGCATCACATGGTAAGACATAAGCTTGCTTATTGACTTTTTGGCTAAGATCAAATGTAACATGTGGTAAGACATAAGATTTGACATCACTTTAAGTGATAAGATGAAAACGTGGGTTCAAGTTTTGTCATATGACCTGTCCATTACAGCTTTTCAGCAAAGGCATTAGCATCTATTAATGACATTTATATCTACTATCTCACTATAGAATGTTAAGTGGGGATTTCCTGATTCTATCATTACTTATTAGATAGACTTAAAAAATTTTTTTTAAAGGACAGGCTTATCAGGAAAAGGAGAAAGAAAAATAAAGTTGCTCGCATGGTCACAGTGGGCAGGAGAGCTGGCAGGAGGTGGGCAGGAGAGCTGCCTAGATGGACGTCTAATTAGAGGGACAAATAACATTCCCTCATAGATCACCATAATATAGAGATATGATGAATATCTGACCTTTTTCTCCTTATTTTCACAATACCCAGGTAGTGGCCAAGCACTATCTTGTTATACAGTTATATATCAACATTGTTATTATATTGTTAGTAGCTAGCAGGTTTTTATATTTCATGTGTTTCAATCAACTGCAGTCATTAATCTTTTGATGTTCTATCTTTAATAAGAGCCACTTCAAGTTCTCTCCTGTCTCCTTTTTTCCTTTGGGATTTTCTTTTAATAATTTTCAAAGATATGGCTAAGTTGAAAAAAATGTGCATTTTCACCTATATGAATACCACCAAGATTCTACCAGTAATGCTTTACAAAATTTGTTCACCCCATGTCTTTATAGTTATATTTTATACTGAAAATAACATTAATATAATTATCTATTTGATTTATCCTATAATTTTATAGCTTCACATCAACCATACTATTAATTTAAATTATCTAGTACAGTTTAAGGTTATTTTGCAGTTCTTGGCCAAATAATAGGCCCCAATAGAAATGTTTGATCAAAACACTATTTTAAAGTCCATGAAAGATTTATTTTCTGATTAGGCTATTAGCTGCTATAAGGTCAAATTCAGTTTCTTTGGTTTTTCATTTTTTGAAACTGCATTTTATTGTAACTATAGTTTGTATATACTGGAATGCACAGCTCTTCACAGTACACCATTAGAGGAGGCTACTAATGCATATGACTGCACACACACCATATGAATATATATGTTTGCTTGTATTTCTTACTACAAAGTTCCCTTTGCCTTTTTCCTGTCAATGCCCCAAGCCAGGACCAATATGCAGGACCATAGATTAGTTGTACCTTTTCTCTATCTTCATATAAGTGAAATCACACAGTAACCACTGGGGATTTTAGTATACCATTGTATCACAATTTATTTAGTCCTCTTCATGAACATTTCAAGCATTTCTTATTTCTGATAGTAAAACAATGGTATAATAAATAGCCTTATGCACAAACCATTTTCCACCTGTGAATATATTGGCAGAATTCATTCATTCATCCATTCAACTAATGTTCACTGCATAACCACTCAGAACTAATTACTATATGAGGTACTATGGATACAGCAATAAGCAAAACAAAAGCCCTACTCTTATAGAACATACAGGACATACAATATAATGAGAGAAGACAGACAATAAGCAAAGAATATATGAGAATAATGTCAGGTGGTCATAGGCAACAGGAAAAATAAACCAAATAAGAAAGCAGAAATTAACAGAGCACCTTTTGAACAGGGAGGTCAGGGAGATCTCATAGACCTGACTTGTGATTAAAGTCAGGGAACCAGGTTCTGGTTCTCTAGGAAAAGGGCATTCCAGGCACAAATACTCGGGCAAGGTCCTGCCCTGAGGTAACAAAGTACTTGTGAAGAGGCCAGAGTGGTTGAGGCAGCATTGATGGGGGGGGGGTAGTCATAGAGGGTTTCAGAGAACTAGTTATGGTAGGGATTTTCCATCTTTCATGAAGTGAAGAACACTCCTGAGGGATTTTATGCAAACAATCAACAGAGCCACTGGTGTGGAGAACAGATTGCATATAGAACAAGGATGAAATGAGGAGATCAGGAGGACTTGTAATAGTTCAAGGAAGTGAAGATGGTTTACGCTGAAAAGAGAGCAGTGGGGAGCCACAGAGTGAAAATGGTAAGATTCTGACTCTTCATTCAGTAAAATTCCTGATGTGTGCCATAAGGACAAGTACTAGAGGGAGAATTTTCCAATGTATCCCACTTTTGAATTTTGGAACATGTAACTAGTTAATAAACATGTAGTTGAAAAATATTTAATTTTTAAGAGCCCATTAAACATTATAAAATGATCAAATGAGTGGCACTTTTGAGTCTACAAACCACATTTTAAGACACTGTTATACCATTCAAATTACCTAGTTAGAAGAATTTGCTCTGTAAGTGCATCTTAAAATGCAATGTCAGGAAAAGTCTATTTGTAGATCAACTTGTATGTGTTCTCTTGTCAGTTGCAAAAAAGTCAGTAGTCTTAGCAGGTACCTTTACCTCTTTCTTTTTAACTAACCCAAAGAAAGCTAGATTCAGCAGATGACTGTTGATTCTTGGAACATCTATTCTACAAATATTTTTAAGCTGATCTGCTTCATATATTTTTTAATGCAAGCTCTCATAAACCCTTTTCTTAAAATTGAAATTAAAAGTTGTAATTGATATTCCTTTTTTCAGCCACTAAGGTAGTCAAAACTGCTCTGCCCTACTCTGTAAAAGCACTATACCTGCACAATTTTTTTTTTTTTTGAGACTAGGTCTTGCTATTTTTGGCCGTGAAACCGCAGGCTCTCATTGCCTGGGGTACCACAGACTCAAGCAACCCCTAGCCTCACTTTCCCAAGTAGCTGGATTACAGGTGCGTGCCACTATGCCCAGCTATTTTTTTTTTTTGGAACTAGGTCTCGCTATGGGCCCCAGGCAGGACTCGAACCGTGATCCCTAGCCCAGTCCGCTTCATTAGGCTGAAACTTACAGGCATGAGCCACCGTGCCTGGCCTATACCTACACAACCTATACCTACACAATTAACTTGACCATATTTTTGTCTAAGTTTTACTTTAGCGGGTTTTTTTTTTTTTTCAT
>PVHY01013915.1:0-19088 GCA_004024945.1 Uropsilus gracilis
GAGTTTTATTTTCCTTTGAAAGATTTTCACTGGTTTATTTCCAATCATATAATCACATTTCTTCTTAAAAGTAGACTTGAAAGCTTTTACACCCTGAATGTGAGGAGGAGCACCCCATCGTAAAATAGATGAGCCCAGTAAGGATGTAGCAAGAAATGTAAAACACGTCAGAAGACTCCATGAGAGCACAGTCCCCTCTGGGTGCTTTCAGAAAATCAGATGCCTCTGGCAGAGAACGCCTGGAGAATACCCAGCTTCACTTTTTGAGTGAATGATCTGAAAAAGAGCGACTTGTGCTTCTTGAAGAATTATGTCCATCACACCACGGACATTCAAGTAAAATCAAGAAATAGCTAGAACAGCAACCTGAGCAAAAACCTGAAAATTAAAAACAGTTCAACGGATAATGCCTGCAAAAAATACAGTGAAATGTCAATGACATTACCCACATAAAAGACAAAGATGATGGAAAGACTCTACATTAAACTACATTCATACAGGTGCTGCACTCTTATGCTCTGGATTAGTCTGAGGAATTGACTACTGTTTCTTTTGCCAACTACAATAACAATTCACAATCTTTTCTGGGTCAAACATCACTCTCCACAAAAATGAAGACAGTACAAGGTATTACAAGTCAATTAAGGGGTTCCACAATCCTTTGCGTCTCTAAGTGTTATTTAAGACTGATCCGTGATATGTGTTGGTATGGGCATGTCAAATGGCACCCTAATAAGTCAGCATTAGCACAGTATTCTTCAGGAGAAAAAGCATGGGCTCTGAGATCACAAGACATCTGGGCTTGTTAGTTACAGGAACCTGTCCAAGTCACTTAACACCCCATTAACTTTTCCTTTTCTGATTCTTAAAGAAAACACCTACAGCAGAGGACTCCTTTGGTGACTAGAAGAGTGCAAATGTACACTTTACAGTCTGGCTCCAAGCAATTCTCCAAGCAGTTCTCAAATGCTCTTATTGCCTAAGCTCTTCCCCCTCATGTGTATCTGACAACCAGTGGTAGACTATTCTGAAAAAAGCTACAAGCAAAAACTCTCCAAAGTTGGGAGCATTAAATATGACTTATTGCCTCCACTCAATTTTCTTTCCTGTCTCCAGCATAAAGACCTGAAAAAAAGAATCTGTTACTGGTTTAAAGAAACAAGGAAGATTAACATGCTAAGGGGATGAGACCTCAAACATACAAAGACCAAATCTGTGGTCCACAAAAACTCAGAAAACTAAACTTTGAAACTTTTATATTAAGGAATGAATTTTGTTTTTAACAGATGTGAAAGCTTGACCTTTAAATTAAGTGCTTTAGTCACTAAATTTTAGCTACAGATGATTTACTGTTCCTTGACAAAACTTTCCAAAACACAAAAGAAGTCTTTTTTTTTTTTAAAAAAAAAGATTCCTATGAGGAGGATAAGGGCAAAGACTGGAATGGCAGTGGTGGAAACGCAAAGTAAAATCCAGGAGGGCAATTCAGTCAAGACTCTTCATATATCAATATCGCTGTGAGAAACTAAAAGGCAATGAAGGGTATGTGTAGGAGGAAGTATGGATTCAAAATGCAAGGCTACACATCAGTTAGAAAAGTCTCTTGTACACAACCTTATGTAACAAGTACACACATATGGAAATGCTTATTTTTACCACATGTATTATTTTCTAGTCTTTTCCATAAAGAAGTAAAATTTTAGGTAGCTACTTGCTAAAATGACTTCACAACTCACTGAGAGGTTGAAGTCAGCAGTTTTAAGGATGCTATGTTAGGGTGTTACTACACCTACAAGTTAGAAACTTAAGGCCTGAAGTGTTTTACTAGTTTCAGCATTTATCTGAAAGCAAAAAGAGAACTGAAACAAAAAGAACAAAAGTATTTCTTGAAAATGGTTTTGAAAGGATGAAGAGGACTGTCCTACCGAAGATCAGAGCTTTGTCTAGATTTTATCCAGACTGCCTCAAGTGCATCTGTTGTCTCTGGTAAGTTACTTTCTGGATCTCTCTGAGTAGGGGCTTCGGTGGATGCTCCTAATGGTCATAGATTCCAAAATTGTAAGAACATAAGCTAACTAACCTGGGAAATGCTTCATGACAACGCCGGATCGATATACAAGGAAATATTGACAGTAGCGAAGGCGTCAGTTTTGTGCTCAATTAAGCAAACTGATTTTTTTTTTTTTTTTTTTTTTGATTCTTGGGAGGGGAAGTAGACCCTGAATAGCACACTGCCTACCTACCAGACTAGTTCATTCCCATACTTGTTTGGTAAATTATCAGGCACAAACACCTTACGCAGGACAACGCAGAGGTGGCCTAGGGCTCTCATAAAGCGGTAGGCTAGTGTTCTGATCTTCCAGCCGAAAAGAAAAGCCACCAAGGGTTACGTGCGGCTAACGAGCACCTGCTCCTCGCTGGTTCCACCCATGCCTGCCTAACTAGCGTCCACGTTCATCTTGCGATAGGGACGCTAGCTACGCGCTCCGGTGCTGACCAGAAGCTCAGTGTGGTGCGTGCCTGTGAATCAATCCAGCAAAAGACGCGGGGGAAAGAGGAAATGAGGAGTCCTGCGGCCCCCTCAAAACTACATAAAGGGCCCCAGGAGGCGAAAGCAAACCTGCCCAGTGTCGAGGCGGCCAGTTCCGGATTCAGGTGGGGATGGAGAAAGAGGGCAAGTTACCGGGGTGTCAGCCCAGGAGCGTGAGGGGCGGGGCAGAAAGAGGAGAGTTACCATGCCGCCGAGCACTTCGTCCTGGTCGTCGGTGAGCAGCAGCACCACGTTGGGCCTCCGAGAGCCCGCTGCCACGCCGGAGACCCCCAGGCAGCTGCCCAGCAGCAAGAGCAGCAGCGCGGGGCTGCGGGAGGGCAGGTGGCGGGGGCTGACCCACCGGGGCCCCCCGGGGGCTTGAGGCAGGAGCCGCATGGCAGTCCGGGCTCCCGGGCGACCCCGGGGTGGGTGGAGGGACTCGCCGGCGTCCAAAGCGCTATAGGCCGAAAAGCCGCGGAGGGAATGGGCTGCACCGCGAAGGCCCGGGGCTGGGGTCAGGCGTTTTCTCCCCCGGCGCGATCACGTGAACCTGGGACTGGGGCGGAGCGCGCCGCGCGCTCACGTGACCGGCTGCGGGCGGAAAGGGAACCCGGCTGTGGGCGGAAAGGCTCGCGGAAGCGGCGGAGTGGCCCTGGGCATCTTCCTGAGGCGGAGGCTGTGGCCAGGTTCTCGTAGGACCTGTTTAAAGGCGCGTGACGGGACGATAAAGATGGAGGGAGCGTCAGGTGATCCGGAGGAAGTCTGCAAACAGCGAGCGAGAAGGGGAAGGAGGAAGGTGTTTCTCAGGAAGGTCAGCTGGTAGGTAAAGCTGGACTCCACCGTGTTTAATCCCCGAATCCGTGGACGCTGTCTGAAAACTCTAATCTAATCGCTTTAAAATATTTGTGAGTAGGTTTCGACATCCTTATTTTGCTCAGCTACTGAATTTGGAGCTGGTTTCCAAGTTAGCGCCAACTCCTAGTTTGATTTTGCTATGTTCCTCTCTTCATCATCCTATGTTCCGTGGCTTCTTCAAACAGTTGAGGAACATCTTGACATCCTGACGTGACTCGGTGCATTTTTAAAAACCCACTTAGAAGATGTTGGAGGATGTGCACATTGAACAAAAGCAAACTTCTCGAAACGTGTTCACCCAAACACACAATTGCATGATTTTCAGGAAAAATTCCATAAAACGTGGGCTTCAAATATTTCTGTGGCAGTTTTAAAACAGTTCTTACGCACTAAGATGCCAAAGTCTATGAAAACAATATTCCTGAGAAGGTGAGCTGTTAAGGCCTCTTCCTGAGTCAGACAGTAGGCAGTACCTCTTAGTGGTTAATCAAAAATAGTATTTTTTCCTAAGCTAGACCATGCTGTGGGAAAAACCTTTTAAAAACTCCGGAATACATGCTAATGAATGGTAAAAGTAATTGTGGGAGTACTTCAAAATTCATGTGTACAGCTATAAGGCTTGTGAAAGAGGAAATGTTGCCTTTGTTTTACTACATTTTTACTTTTTAATTTTTTTAAAAAAGTTATTTTTAAAAGGTAAGTTCCACAGAAGATTAGGCAAGCTTTCCAAAATGGAATTTTACCAGAAAGAAAAATTATTCTGGGAATATGGTCAGAGTAGTTTCCAGATGCTTTAGGGGTACTGGGATACTTGTAATTTCTCATACAATTTTTCAATCTGGTGAGTACCTGAGTCCTGTGTATTCAAGTTTCAGCACTTTGAGGAAGGCTTGTGAAAGAAAAGGAAAGAACCATTTTCATCTGCATTGATGCCCCAAATTGTACAATTATATTACTGTTTGCTTCAAGACTAGATTGTACAATCAGATGTCAACTTTGTTCTAAATGAGAGGATAGTACCAAGGAGACACTTTCCTTTCGTTGAACTTGCTATCTAAAGGCAGAGAGATAACCAATATAATAGTCACAGAAGTATGTAATTACAAATTCTGCAGGAAAGTTAAGGTAATTAAAGTTAGGAAATGCTAATAAACATTTACATCATTGGGGACAGACTTAGTTTAAGGTGTCCTGAGGTAGTAAGCTTTGAGTGACTGACATTTAAATAGATAATTTGCTAATGGAATAGCAGCAAGTGGTGAAAGATCTCTTGGGCACAGACTACAGCATGTGCAAAGATTTTGAGCGGTATATTGTAAGGACCAAAAGAAACCAGTGAGGTTGGAGCAGAAGGAGAGAGGGACATGGAGAGGTAAGTAGGACCTAGATCTGTATTAGGAATTGGCCCTAAGGCTAATGGTAAGTCACAGTAAGAACAGAGAATAGATACTTGAATTTTTATAATATCTTCTATGCTATGCTATAGTGTACAGTTTAGAAGAGAAGAATGGGAAAAGGAGATCCTTGAAGAGAGATAATGGTAATGGGCAAATTTAGATTTTGTGGGGCCTGGAGCCTATATATAATTTTGCAAGGGTGAATCTTTAAGAAAAAGTGACAAAAAAACAAAAGTGATATTATTTACGCTAAGAAAAAATTCATACTATACATTTTGAAATGTTGAAAAAAATCACAAAAATTTTAACAACTTAGTATTTTCATTATTTACTGCCAAGCACACTTCTCCATACTTTTCCCTATATTTTATGAGTTTGTACTACTTAATCACTGTATGTGACAATATTTTGTAATAATTTCTACAGAGAGAACAGAAAGATAATTAGTTTTCTCTAGCATAGTTGATCAGTATTTGTTATTTATTATTTATAGCTGAGAATTATTTTTTATCTTCACATTTTATTATTGGATATATATGTTTATATACATATATGTGTATACATTTTTGTGTATAGACATTATATGTATGTACATACATATTGGAGTTTTGTCAAATTTCAGAAAGTTCTATCAAGTGTCTATATGAGAGGATAATGACATTGCTTGTCTCAGTGTCATAGCTCAGATTATTCTCTCAATTTTATCACTTCCCTTTATAACTTTGGTTTCATACTCCATTAATTTTTTAAACTCAATTTGATCTCAGTGCCTTAATAAAATAAATGTAAAGTTGATAGAAGAAAGTATGTACTATATACGGCCACATCAGGAATATGTAACTTACCAACTGCCTATTGATATGTTCTAAGATGTCTTTCTAAATTGCAGTTAAAATATGTTAGTTTTATCGATTCGTTGAATAAAGTTTTTATATCATTTATATTTTGGTTTGTATTCTGAGTCATTGAAAAGATTTTTCAGAGTCTTTAAATTTTCACTGAGCCGCGTCTGTATGACTTGAGCACCTTTATAATCGGTAGACCTTTTTGTTGAAGTTGGATTCTTCAAGGAAAAGTCCAAACTGGCAAAAATGTTTAAAATACTTCATCTAGCAGTTGAACCTGAAAACAAATAACTCTTGCAAAATGCTGAATTAGCTAACACTTTAGGTATATTTTAAGAGCAGTCTTTCCTTCAACAGCCATAGTAATGAATAGTGCATAGCTATGTTCTGCAGTTGTTTTTAAAGAGCATGTGCCCTTTATCCTAGTCACCATGATAGCTGTGCTGACTGTAAATCTTGTTCAACCACAACTCACTGTGACTAAAACTCATGTGAATGTTTTCAGTTGGCTAAAAATGTTAAAAAATGCTAGAATAGTTAATAGATAATAGAATAGGGTATAATAATTGACAGCTGATCAGTATTAATCATATCTATAGTAGAATATAGTATTTGATGTCTTTTTATATATTTGAATTATCACTTTGAAAATTATTTTCCCATTTAAACTATTTTACAAATCATTTTATGAATGATTTCATAAATCATAAAAATATGTCAATTGTATTGGTTAATTTTTTCAAGTCCTTAAGCTAAAGTTTGGTTACAGTCCAGTTATTGAAAAATTCTCTGAAATTTATGTTATACATACTACATTATTTTTCATCATCATCTTTAAAGTATTTTTTTCACTTAAATATTTAATAATCTCAAAACTTCCACCTCTGATCATGATGAATAGTGCCAACTAACCCTCTTACTACAAATTACTAGGAGGCAGGAAAAAAGATGTTTTCACACAGTGTTCAACTATGATCTACATAAGAGGGGGAAAAACTGTTCTTCTTTACTATCGGGAGGCAGTTTTGAAGCAGGGAACCAGAAAAAGTTGAACTGAGGGGCCAGGAACTAATGTTGTGGGAGGATGAGAAAACTCGAAGTTGGGGAGCAAACTTAAGAACTGGAAGAAGTTATAAATGAAAAGCTCCATAAATCTGCTTTTGAGACTTTGTTGAACACTAAGGTATGTGTGCATAAGGTGAAGGCAACATAGATAAGGCAATGAATGACCAAGGAAATGTAATAATTCTAATGAGAGATGAGGAATGCTTTGACCAAAAAATGTCTTCCTTGGTCACCATGGGCATCCAGCAGGGAACTCAGAAAACTTCAGTAGTACAGCTGAACTATCTTGAGTGAAAATTACTGTAAATTTACATAACAAAGTTTAAATACAAACTTGAAAATACTGAATTGATCTGCAAGAAACTTGCTGACTTGGGGAAAAAAACAAAACAAAATTTAATTTCCTATATTCTTAAGGGAAGTTTACAAAATCTAGATATTTGCAATATGAAATTCATAATACTGTGCATCCAATGAAAAATTATACAGACCTAAAACAAATATGTGACCCAATACAGGAGAAAACTCAGTTGGTGGAAACAGATGAAGAAATGAACAGATCAGGGTGTTAAAATAACTTAAAACTATGTTCAAGTATTTAAAGGAAAACAACCTGATGAGAGGTAGGTGGAAGATACTTTTTAAAAGCACAAAATAAATATAACTAAACAGTAAAATATCTGAAAAAATTCACTACTTGGTTAACAAAAGATTGGACTGTGTGTGCGTGTGTGCGTGTGTGCGTGTGTGCGTGTGTGCGTGTGTGTGTGTGTGTGTGTGTGTGTGAGGAATGGTGATTATTCTGCTCTACTTAGAAACTATCCTAAATAAAACAAAGATTAGGAAAGGTTTGAAAACAAAATTAGCAATCTCTGTGACCTGTGAGACAAAATCATGTTGTCTACCATTCGTATTATAGTAGTCACAGGAGGAAGAGGTAATTGCTGAAGAAATTAATTGGAGAAATAATAACTAAAAAAATATAAATCTGGAGACATTTTTGAACTCAGATTCGAGAAACTTAACTCCATAATGAACAAGTGTGGTTGTCCCTTGTTTCTTTGGATCCTCTTTGCTTGCAGGTTTTCCAACCTTTTACTTTCAGACTATGTTTATCTTTGAAATTCATTCAAGTGAGCTTCCTAAAGGCAGGAGGAAATTGGGTTTTGTTTTCTGATCCAAACAGCCACACTGTGCCTTTAGATTCTTGAGTTCAGTACATTTATCTCTAGGGTAATTACTGATATAGGAGCTTCTACTACTGCCATTTTTGTGTTTAGTTTTTCTATATTACCTTGTTCCATTTTTTTGTTAGATGTTCTTTATTTGATTTAGATACTAGAACTTCTTTCAACATTTCTTGTAGAGGTCTAGTGTTTGCAAACTCCTTTAGCTTCTGTTTGAGAAGGCCTTTATTTCTCACTCATTTCTGAAGTATTTCAGTGTTCTCTTGTTATATGTTTAATCAGTTTTTTGTGATCATGTTTTCTTTGAATTTCTTTATCATGGCAATTTTGAACTCTATCTCATAGGAAGTTTCCATGTCTTGGTGGTTGGATTCTGGAGATTTGTTTTTTCAGTGTGGTGAAATATCCCCTTGAGGATCCAAGATGCCAGGTGTGGTATTTTATCACCTGCTATTTTTTTTTCACTTTCCCATATTTCAAATGTGTCCTAAGGGTGCTGAACTTCCACTTTTCCAGGAGGTGGTGCTGTGGGTTTATGTAGCTTTTCCTGACTTGACATTATAGTACTTGTATTTTGGGTAGCATTGATCTGGAGCTAGTGAGTCAAGGGATGGAGAGATGTGAAGGGTTCTGTTGATTGATTAAAGTGTTGAGAGGGTGGCTTGTGTTTGGGGTACTGCTGCTAGCCCTCATCCCTGGATTTCTAGTAGTTCCATGGCTCTGCAGACTGCAAGCCAGAACTCAAGTTTCACCAAATCTGCTTGAGTCCTAAAAGGCATGGGGACAGGGGGGAGTATCATTCTCTGCCCTGTCTTCCTCACTGGGCACTCAGCCCACCTGGAGTACCCTGGGTCCTTCACATGTATCTTTCCTCAGTTAAGCTTGCACCTCCACACTAATCAGCTCTCCACTCCAGGGCCATCGGCCACTTTCCTCAGCTTTGTTTCTTTTTATTGTTTAATTGAAATGGAGACTGGCATTCAATAACATACCTAACAAAATTAAAATGGAGGGAACATTAGAGAATTGAACAATAGAAGAATTGAACAACAACAATATAAAACAACTACACATAGCAGATAATGGTAACCACTCTTCTCAAGTACACAGGAATATTTTCCAGGATAAATATGTATTAGGCCATAAAAAAAGCCTCAAAAAATTTTTTTAAAAGAGCAATAATATAAACTGTTTACTGACTATAACAAGTGAAGCAAAAAAATTGATATAATAAAATTTGTGAAACTTACAAATATAAGATTCTTTTTTATGTAATTATTAGCTGGAAAATACAGATCATATTATACACTGATCATATAAATAAATTGTAACTAGCTAAATTAAAGGGCTAAGGCAAGCTTCCATAGGAAGCTGAAACTGCAATGACCTTTTGCATTCTTGTGATTTGTGAATGAGTACTTCTTGAAGGATTAGAGTAAAAGGTTAATTGCTAGATGTTAGAAATCAGCTGTCCTGAGAATAATCATAGATTTCATCATTGCAGTTCAGTTTTTGTGTGTATGTGCACACATGCTGAAGAAAATAACCTAATTATCAAAAACGTTCAGAGTCTTGCTAAGGTAGTTTTAAATGACAGGTGTCAGATGGTTATTGGCAAGACCCTTATTCAAGGTTAGAAATAATTTTTGAGGTTAAAGTTTGTAGCGCGTAGGCAAAATTTACATAACTTGCATCCTATCGCTATAGTAAATTTTACTCAACTAGACATAGCTACTACTCAGTTCCTTGCAAAAATAATAATTCCTTGCAGTATTTCAACCTTTTTGAAAATAAATGGCATAATTATTTAAATATTAAAACTAAAACTCCAAATTAAAATACTACTATCAGCAAACTTAATTGTAGTAAATTTCATTTTAGTTATGGTTAGTTAGGAGCAATTTGAAATTGTGCTGCTAGACTAGCAGTTCTCTCATAGCATTATACGGGAAGGAGCTGCTTCTTGCTAATATCACCTCTAGGATTCTCTTAATGGAACTCACTTTTCTTAGCAAAGTAAGTATTTGGCTGATCTCCAGTTTTCATTATATTCATTCAGTTAATTCAGCAATTACTTATTGAGTAAATAATAAAATTATTATTTTTTGCATTGTACCAGGGCAATGTAGATATACATCAGTTTACAGAGTAGATATACATCAGTGAACAAAACAGGCAAACATTTCTCCCCTCAAGAGAAGGCATTTTAGTAGTAGAAAACAGATGGGGAAGATCATTCCTATAAGAGTAAGGACCTTGAGCTGGTTTTTTATTACTTTTTATTTTGCTAAGTTCCTCTCCTCAGGTGATTTGGTAATGATGGGGAAGGGGAAATTATTTAGAAATTCTGATTAATTTAGGAATGTGGATTGTCAAAGACATTGTTTTTCCTGTCTTTCATCATCCCTTTCAGCTCACTCTCCTTACTCCTAGGTATTGATGTCTTAGATGAGAACAGTGCTGAGGACTGGCAGCTGCATTTCTTGCTGGATGGATAAAGAATGGAATAGGAGGTTAACTAAGAAAAGAGATACAATTTCAGTGCTTCCCTCTTTGAAAGTCTTGCTTATGCAAAGTTTGGCTTATGAAGGAAGGCTCTTAGGACTCTAATACTGGGGACAAAAGGAAAAAATCCTGAAAAAACAAAGCAATCACAATAAAAAGATAATTCCATTTCTTCTACTACAGACATTTTAAAGATATGTAGGTATAATAGTAAAGTTATAAAATCATATAGTAATATGTCCAATACAGTTTTAAAATCTGGATACTTAAGGGAAAAGTTATAAAAATTTCACACATTTCACACTTCCTATATTAGCTTTAGTTTCAAAAAGAGTTCTGTTGTTTTCACTCTGCTTTTATAGGTGAGGTGATGGTGTCAAAGTATCTATTATGAAATGAAATGTAAAAATAAATAAATTTTTAAAAGGTGCTGAATAAGCATAAATAACTTTCATTGTTCATCAAGTGCACTGTCTCTCCAAACTATCGCAAGTGTTTAATGGCATTAGGAGCGAGACATCAATAATGAAATCCAGGTACTTTAAACTTTAAGAAGAGTTCACTTTACTTTTATGGGTGTAGTTACTTAGCTTCTCTGTGCCTCTGCTCTCTCTTTAAAAGTGAGAATAGAGTAGTACTTACTATCCTTACAGGGTTAAGTGAGACTGAAATGTGGGCATTCATGCAAAGGACTAAACGATGCCTGTTACATAAAAAATGCTTAAAAAGGTTGGCAATTATTGAATTGAAAAAAAATATCCACAGGAGGGGGCACCTCACTGAAATCTAGAGCTAAGATACATCTCTCAGGTATCATGAACTTGACTTCACTGTCAGAACCAGCTACCTCAATTTATTAGTTTGGTAATCTCCTGGGTATTTATTAAACTGACATTCTTTGTTAGATCTAGCACCAGGGAATGAGTCGATTTTAATTCATTATTTTTCACTGCAGGAACAAAGTTCTTAGCATTATTAAATCTCAAGTATATGCCAGGTCCTCAGACAAGCTATTGTCAAACTAAGAAGGCCTTCAAAGACCCGGAGATCAGGTGGGAAAATGAGAAGGGCTGGGCACTGTGCCCCTAGTATGCAGGGAGTTCCTGACTCCAGCGTCTTGATTGGCTTTTAGAACTCTCTCGGGCATTATTTCTAGCTGGCGGTTGAATCGGATGCAAGAGGTGCCTTTTTTTTTTTTTTTTTTTTTTTTTTTTTTTTTTTTTTTTTTTTTTTTTTTTTTTTTTTTTTTTTTTTTTTTTTTTTTTTTTTTTTTTTTTTTGTTAAATCACGTGCTTTAGAACGAAGGTGGCAGCGGCCAGAGCGCCCATCCCCCTCTGGGCCGAAGGCTCCACGCTGATTACATCTCGGACACATCCTGCTCCTCGACGCTCTGCAGGCAGCACTCACGCGAAATCCGGCCGCACCTGCGGCAGGTGTTCCTAGTAGTCCTGCCGCCCGCCTCTGGGCCGGGAACCGAGGGGCAGCGGCGGAGGAGGTGGTGATCCAGGGGAATCTGGCGCGGCGCCCGGCCCGGTGAGGCCGCGCCCCCTCCCGGAACTGACCGGCCCGGCTGAGCTAAAGGAGCGGCCGGAGCCGAGCGCAGGCTATCGGAGCCATGGAGGTCCCTCCCGAGGGCGGGGGCCGGACGCGACAGCCCGAGGCGAGGCAGGAGGAAGCGGCGGAGGAAGCCGTTCCTCGGACGCCCGGGACCCCGTCCCTGCCGGGGGCGCCCCCGACGGAGCGCCCGCGGGGCTCCTGGGAGGGAGACGAGGACCTGGAGCCCGGCGAGCCGCGGGGTGGCCGCACCAGCCGCACGGCGTCCCTGGTGAGCGGGTTGCTCACCGAGCTCTACAGCTGCACCGAGGAGGAGGAGGCGGCGGCCGGCGGGGACCGGGGCTCGGGGGGCGGCCAGCGGCGCCGCGACAGCCTCGACAGCTCCACCGAGGCCTCCGGCTCCGACGTGTTCCTGGGCGGCCGCGGCGGCGCCGGCGACTCCCGCGTGCTGCAGGAGCTGCAGGAACGGCCGAGCCAGCGGCTGCAGATGCAGTACCTGCGGCAGAAAGGTGAGGACTGGGAGGGCATCCGGGAGCTCCCTGGAGCCGCCCCCATCTGCCCGCGTCCCAGCGCTCACAGTGCGCACCTGGACTGCGCTCACGCGCCCGGACGCTGCGATTGGGGCGTCATCTCCGCTGCCCTGTCACTGGTGTCCACAGTGACACTGATTCTCAAGCAGACCTAGTTCTTATTGCCTCCCTCCCCCTCCCGAGTCGTCTAGCGGAGCGTCAGTTGTTGAGCGGTCGCAGCGGGTGTCCACTCCGGACGTCCAACCTGTTGTGGAGGCCCAGGGCAGGGGCAGCGCAGGATTCCTGCTCCAGAACAGCTGTTAGCTCAAGTTCAGAGTTTCTGGTGTGTGTGACGAAGTTGCCTAGAGGGCGCAGAGAGATTAGAGGCGACTGGGGCTCCCCGCCCCCCTCATCCGCATTCCCTGGCCACAGAACTCCGGACGTGTTTCATTCGTGAGGCAGAGTAACTCGACAGTGCAGTTTCTAAGCAGAACGCGTGGATTCCTTTTCTGCCAGAACGCCTGAATTCAAAAAGCCAAATGGGTGGCATTTAATTGTTCTCCCTGGCGAGTTACCAGAAAGCCGTTGGCGTGTTGGTGTTATCTCTGCTTTTAACTGCTGGTACCTTCAGTTGGACAGGTCGGTCCGGAAATGACCTTAGCTTTGGGCGGAAGAGGCTAATTTGGTGTTTCTTTGGTTATCAGTTTCGTGTCAGTGTTCTGATGGAGAGACCCACCCCACACAACTGTTCATAAGAGTTTGCCCTTCAGGCACTAATATAGTTATTGCAGTTCTCCCCCACTCCCCTGGCCTTTCCCTCAGTATCGCGGTATTACTCTTGTATCAGTTATTACTGTTGTCTTTCTTTAATATCAAGACCTCCAATTACAAAATGAAGCAAGGACTGAAAGCAAATACCAAGCCACCATAACTTTACTCGAAAGTAATGTCCTTGTGCTAAGTTACCAGGGGAAGGTGCAAAGAGAGACAACTCCAGAATTGGTTTCCTGTCTCCAAACTGTAAAGTCAGTCTAGCTGTTTCCAGAAAAACAAAGCAAAACAAAGTAGAATGCAAACGCCAAAGCAATAAAAGAAGTCTAACCAGAAAAGGAATAAATCTGTCTGTTCTCTCAAATATCTGTAAACTTCCTCTTTGGGCTTCCTAGTGAAGATTTTTTTCCGAGCTGATTGTTAGAAATGGCTTCTACCTTCCTCGCCCTGCCTAGGACTGGAGCTGGAATTGGGCCATTTCATTTCAAACACTCAGTTGGCTGTTCTCTGAGCGTCTATTTATGCCAAGAGTTTGGTAGGGCAATAGTTCCTGCAAAATCAAAAAAAAAAAACAAAAACCTAATTTTGAAGAATTATGATCTGACTTTGTTTTTACAAAGCTGTTCTTCACTTTTCATTACTGAAGGAGTATGGGGGACTTGTAATATCCTTTTGGAAGAGGAAATTTGACAAACTGACATTTGAAGTGGTAATTGTACCACCTTGCAAGTGGATTTTCAGAATGAGTGATTACACTGCTGATTTTGAATGAATGACTGCACTACTGATCATTTAATAAGACCAATATTCTGCCCAAGCTTCAGTCTATTGCACTTCTGGTTGTCTATTTATTTCTTTCCTGGTAGTGGACCCTATTAAGATGAATAAGATGCCACATTATAATAGTTGTATATTCTTTTGTCTGTAACAGTCAGCATGGGGAGATGAATTTGCCTAAGTTATGCTACTTATTAAGTTATTTAATAATGATTTTCAGTGTCAAAAATTATCCTTCCTGATGTAGTACCTAGTAAAATCTCATATAATTCAGGTAACCTGTGTATTGTCTCTTCTCACTGCTAGTGATTTTGTTGTAGCACCATTTAGGCATCTAACATAATGTAGGTCTTTCATTTATGCACCAAAGTGATTTTTAGGGAGTCTAGGCTATCTTCTCTGTGTTTTCATAAGGTTATTTAACCTCTCTGTCTCACATTCCTGACTTCCAAATCATGATAATAATAATGAAAATACCTCAGAAGGCTGTGGTGAGAAGTATATAAGTTAATTCATAAAATGCTCAGGAAATGTTTAATGTTATTTTTGTTACTTTTATATACACTAATTCCTTAGAGAACAAACTGTCCACTGTTTGACAGTTCATCACCTCACTCTTCCTCATTTATGGAACACTGTGTCAGGAGCTGTGAGGCCTATAAAATTAAAGGACACCATATTCCTCTCTCCAGGATATTTTCATGCCAGCAGCTATTGCTTTAGAGATATTTCCAAACTCAACTCTGGAGATTATTTTCAGATTGGAAAATTCTCAATTTGTAGTTCAGAGAATCACAGAATCATTTAACCTAAGTGTGCTCCTATTTAAATCCCTCTATATCTGAATTCAAGGTGAAAGAAATAACTGGCCTTTGTTCTCTTTTTCATAGTAATTCCTTATCTTATTTTAATGCAGTTTACATTAATATTTAAAAACTATTAAAATTTTTTTTCAGATAAACCTTGTATGTTAAACATACTCTAAGACCTGGAGTATCACCTTGCCTGCGATCACAGCACTAATTGTTTGGTCCAAAGGCAGTTCTTTTTAATTTAAGGTCAAATGTGTTTTCCATGATGTGGTCAAGTGTGGCAGCTGTTAAAATACTCCCTGCCACATCTCATACAGGTCTCAAAGGTTCACTTCTTTGACCTCTGCACTATTTTTCTTACTTTTTGAAGATTCTGATTTTCTTCTGATCCTCTGAGTTTCTCTAAATTCCTTTAATACTGAGTGCATCCTCCCTTCCTCCCAGAATTTCTTGTGAGGGCATTGCTAATGTCGAACTGAGAATATCATCATCATGTGCTAAGCCAAAATGCTTACATCGTGGTTATTATTCATATAAAAATTGTTGACTTCTGATTCTCAAGTCTGTTTCTCATGTGTAATGTATTTTCTATTGAGAACATTAGTTTAATGAACTTGAATGATCCTTTATCTGTTAAAGGAGCGTATTTATCACCATATTTGAAAAATATCTTATTGAACCTAATATATATAATAGTCAAGCTATTTAAAACAATAACAATGTTACTCTTATCTACAAAAGTGATTCCTCACAAGAACATTTGTTATCTACTGTTAGCTTTATTATTGGTGCAGCAAAAAGATTCTTTTCCTGAAAGTTTACCATCTGAGCGCTTTAATGATCAGAATGTTTACGTGCCAGTTCTCAGGCAATCAATGATGAGAGCTTTTTTATAAACATAAGCAGCATCAAGTGTAAAATTTATCTGTTAACTTCAGGGACAGGGCAAGAGATGGGTAACTTATATGATCTGAATATTTTAGCTGAATATGTGTGTGTATGTAATCCTGGGTGAGAATCCAAAATTGTTTCATGTATCCTATTTTTAAATTTTGGGGTTTCATCTTTCTTCCTTCATATATGATGTCCATTAAGGCCCCACCTGACCACCTGTGCTAGTGTCCCATGTGCTTTCCTCCTCATCCCCTTTACCCTTTTCCCAGAATTGCTTGGCTTAAATGGATGTTCAAGGTATTTATCTTAGTATCTCATTGGAACTTGTGTTCCTCTTAGAGCATTTATTGTTCTGTTTTCATTTTTCTTGACCAACAGACATGGAGGAGCTGAAGGTGACGCTTCGAGAGCTGAAGCACAGAATTGGTGTGCTGTCAGCCAAGCTTCTGCGGCAGCTGAAGCAGAAGGACAGGCTTCTGCAGAAAGTGCAGAAGAACTGCGACATTGTGACCGCGTGCTTGCAGGCTGTGTCGCCAAAGAGAAGTAAGTGCTGCCTGGGTGTGGCCATCTGGCACCGGGTGGAGTCCTGGTGAAACTGAGTCAGGGGCTGGTCACTGTGGGCTTGAAAATGTGAAATATTTGTTATAGCAGCTTGTACGCTCACCACTAAGAATCATGAACAGCTTAACTTATTTGTTCAGTACAAATATTTAGTACATGTCTGACCTCACAAATGCAGCCTTGCTTTTCTAGCTGTGAGGCCGAACTTCACTTTGATGATGGTTATTTTTATCTAATGTTAAATCTGACTTAAATCTTTATTTTTTAAATGGTATCAAATACACACCACCTGAAAAGCATGGCTTTGTTCTCTTATTCTGTGTTGTTCTATTAAGTGAAAATTAAATAATCAACTTCAACAAGGAGTCTCTTGTAACAGGATCTTGAACTTGCTCTGAATCTGAAAAGGAGAAAATATTTCAACCAATTAAACCTGTTTTGTGGGTAATTCATTCAAATTGAAAGCTGCAGGCTTTGTTAAGTTAAAAACCAATGGCTAAATTACTAATCTACCTTAAATACTAGATATAAAAACTTGTTAATTTTCTAATTTTCCATGCAATGTTTTTATGTTTTATTCTGCTAATATTTGCCTATCTTTGTTTTGTATTCTTTATTAACATGCAGCATGGCAGAACAGTTTGTTCAGGTATGGTAAATAGAGGCACCAGTGATGTGTTTGCATAAAATGCCTGTGCAGCTCTGTTTAGGTGTGAAAATGTGAAAATGTGAAAATTGCCTTTTCTTGTTCCTCTGTCTTGTCACACATTATATGTAAAAATCACATTGCCCAGAGTTATTTTTTAAATTCCAAACTAAGATGTGTTTGTTTTTATTAAACAATTTTCAGGGCTTGATTAATATCAGATAGTAAAATTAGACTTAATTCCATTTTATTATTAAAAGGAAAATACTGTTTCCTTTTTCTCTCTTATTAGATCACTGTCTGTTATTTTCAAGTTACTATTCTTGCTGTTTACTAAAGAAAATTTTAACTTAATATTGGATTTAGCAGAATGTTGCTTGATTATCTTAATGATATAATGGCCATAGAAGAAACAGGCATGTGATGAGGGAACTGTTTTTGAAAAGGGCTTTATTCCAGATCCAGCCACTTGTCTGAAATAGCATATGTCTATGTGTTTATACCTCTAGCTGTCTACACTTGTGCATATGTAGAGATATAAAGATGGGCATGTATTGATACAGGTGTATACATAGAGATGTCTGTCTATAAAAAGTTTATATTAGTACTTGGTATTTTCTCCATGAATTCTGACTGATTCACATGAATCCAGTAAAAAATGTTATTATTTTCCCTTTTCATTTTGAAGTATGATAATAAGATTTTTTTCTCTTCAGCTGTGTTTTCGTCTATTATTATATTATAACCCATTATTATTGTTTGTACCAGAAGTTAAAATTGCAAAGTGGTAAATGCATGGCGTTTAGATGTGTGGAAAATTAGAGGGGGGACGAAGCTGATGTGAGGAGACAGAGGAATGTCAGGCCAGCAGGGGTCACAAGCTAGGAATTACTAGGAACTTACACTCATTAAGAATTTGGATTTACTTGGACTGATAAAAGGGTTGGCATTTATATCTGTTTAAGGAAAATGTGTCCAGATCCAATTAAATTTGTGCATCTATGAATGCATCCCCCTCTGTATGTCAGAGGATGATCTCTTTAATTCTAACAAGGATTTTGCATTTCAGAGAATATGGGGTTCATGACTCGTTTTTCTTAGAAATTCAGTTCTCAACTTACTAATAAGACTCTGTTAAATGAAAAAGAATAAGAAATCTTTTTGCTGAGTTAAGATATAACAGTGCGTAGGAGTTAGTCTCATCACAAGCTACTGTTATTATGATGTAGACATTGTTAGAAGTTTGGCTAAGTGGTTATTCATTTTAGAACTTCAGATACTAGATGATTTCTTTTTTACTGTGGTTGATAGTTTAATTTATTTAATGTTTTATTAAGATTGGAAAACAGTAAGCATTGTATATATGAATCAAGTACTAATCCAAACCAGCAAGCATCTGTTGCCACATGCCTATCTCTATTCTGAGAAAAGCAATATTATGGTAAGGCTAAAAGTATCTTGAGCAGTAATTGAATTACTAGCCCTGCTAATTCCACTGAATACCACAACCATCTTTATTTTCTCATCACTATAATACATTTTACCTGCTTCAGTTAAGATTTAGGCTGAGTAATTTTTTTTTTTAATTTTATTTCTAAATTCTTACATAAGTAAATAAGGTAAATGGTTACTGGCATGCCTCCCCTCCTCCACCCACCCCCTTGTGTTCCCTCAGTCTCCACTCTCATTGTTCTTTTTTGGTTTATGTTGGGTTCGTTGGTCCCAACGTTGGCCCTTTTTCGTTGGCCCTTTTTCTGTGGCTGTGTCCATTTGTCGGGTGAGGGACTGTGTTCCAGGGCCATGGCACATTGTGCTTGATGGTTTGTAGTCCTTAGTTTTGTATTGGGCAGCCAGTCCATGTTCATTTGGGGTCAATTGGTGTCTTCTAGTTGCTGGCTCCAGTACGATCTCCTTGCCATCTGCTATCTCTGTACCTCATTTCTCTGACCTCTGGCCTTGAGGATCCTTTCCCCCAGCCATTGTCAGTGAGGAGGTTTCTCGATGAGGGCAGGCATCCACTGATGGGCCTTGCAGGTCATCTACTCTCCGTCCGTTAGCAGATTTGCTGTGGAGCCAATGCCCTGACTCTGCAGGCCTCCTCTCCCAAGGCTTGGGAAGGAGCCATGTTTCCTTGGGTGGCACGTTCCACCTGGGGTTTTGATTCATCAGCTTCCAGTGAA
>PVHY01013915.1:19188-40061 GCA_004024945.1 Uropsilus gracilis
AATCATAAGGAAGCATGGACTGTCAACTAAAATTTTTATTTTTAATGCTGATAATAAAACTGCTTAGATGTTAGGTTTCCTAAACCAAATGTTGTAGAATCCCTTTGGTTTAAAATAAGAATGAGACATAAGGAGAGTAGGGCCAATATTTATCTTACAAAATCCCAGAGTTTCCTTTATATTTAACCCCAATTTAATGTCAATGTCAATCATAAATCACTAATAAATTTGATAGTAATAATAAAATGACTAATATGAATAGTAGCAGCTGTTACCCTTCATTAAATACATGCTTTAAGCCGGGCACGGTGGCTCGTGCTTGTAAGCTTCAGCCTATGAAGTGGCAGGGGCTAGAGATCGCGGTTCGAGTCCCGCCTGGGGCCCGTAGTGAGACCTAGTTCCAAAAAATAGCTGGGCGTGGTGGTATGTGCCTGTAATCCCAACTACCTGGGAAGCTGAGGCTGGGGATTGCTTGAGTCTGGTACTCTGGGCAACGAGAGCCTGCGGTTCCACGGGCAAAAATAGCAAGACCCAGTTTCAAAAACAAACAAACAAACAAACAAAAAAACATGCTTTATGCAAGCTGTTGGGCTTATCGCACATAGCAAATGCAAATACTATGTATATCTAGGCATTTTATTAGGAGTTTAGTAATAGCTTTTGAACCTGAAACTTCTGAGGGATTCTTCTGGCATTAAAAAATATAGTAGCTGTTTCTTGTGTTCACCTTAGAAAACTGGTTTTTACCAAAAAAAAAAGAAAAAAAAAAGTCTGAATCTCAAAGTCATAATTCAAAACTAGGAGAGAGATTCTATTTAGTTACAATATTATGACTGTCCAAAGAGAGCTGGGGAAACCTGAAGAACTTTGCTGAAACTCTGTGGTTTGTTCATTGAGTCAGGCCTTCCCTGTTGGGTGCTATCAGCTTTGACAAGAGGGCGTGCCATTCACAGCCAGCAGAGGTCGCTCTCTTTCTCTATTTTGAGCTTCCCTGAGACTTAAATCCTGTTCGCTGAGCTTGAATCCAGTTCAGCTGCTTATTAAATGTATAATCTCATACAATTTTCCAGATACATCTTTGTTTCCATTTTTTATGAATAAAAAGGGGAAGGTGATAATACCCACTTCGTAGAGTCATTATGAGAACTAAGTTTGTTTAGATAGATCATGTGCTCAAAACAGTCCAACTCTGTTATTTATTATTGTCATTATTCCTGCTTTGGGAAAGTTAAGAGGCTGCCTTTTCCAGCAGCAGTTGCATACTTGTCCTTTTAAGATATTTGTGAAGGTTGCCGGCCTCCTTATATTAAAAAAAAAATCATGGAATGGGATTATTTGAGGAGCTACTGAATCATCGTGATTAGGGATTTTGTAACTTTTCACTCTTCAAGAAAAGATTGCTTACTCTTCTTGAGTAACATGCAAAGAGAGTTCTTCCCCTTTCTGTGTTTCAGTTGTGAATGTGTTTCAAGTACACATGCTATACCTGAAAATAGACAACCACATATGTATACGAAAGGTAGTAGGAGTGAGAACTGTCAAACCCTCTTTGTAGCATTTCAAACAAATAGGATTAGAAGAATGATAGAAGAATGATAGAAGTGCCATATGGACAAGGAGGAGTGGAGACATACCCAGGCAGAGATAATGGAGTAGAGCAGTAGGTATTTAGAATATTCTTAGTAATCTACTGTTACTGCATATAAAGTTAGAGGCAGAAGGCAAGTTTAGATTGTGTTTTGTAGCATTATTCCTGGACCCAAGAGTGATGTCATTGAAATTTCCTGCTACAAAGGCCATCTTGGGAGCAGAGAGGAGGACGTATTGGAGAGGTTGGAGTTGAGTCCTGGGGTAGGGGACCCTTGGAATGGAGAGAAGGTAATGAGCTATTGAGGAGGGAGATTGAATAGGGCTGGGGAAAATGGTATGGAAGAGAGCAAATCTGGGGCCACCCCAGGACCTGGGCAAGGGGTGGGAGGCATCAGTAAGTGATCTTAGTGCTGCCATCCCTCAGGACCCATGTAGGCCTGCATGGGAAGAATGTGGAGTCACTAAAAGAGGCCAGGACCTCAGGAGACCGAAGTGTTTACAGAGGAGAGCACTGTCCAAGGAGCTGTTGAGGACAAAGGTGGAATTTCAGGGCAATGCGGTTGTTCTATAGGCCAGTCCTCAAGAACCCTACAAAGCCTACCTGAGTGCATATATTATTACTCTTGTGAAGCTGAATAAGAAAAGATGGAAAAGGGCATTAGATAGTTACCTTTTAAAAATAATGAGAGTTTTGGGTTTAGTCAAGACAGAAGCCATATTTTTTGGTTTCTACGGCAAGGGTCTTATAAACTTACCACAGTTTTTTGGTGGTGAGATGAGTTTAGGTCTGTACAGCCTTCCTTGCACAGAGTCTTCCCTTCATACCCTTGGTTCAGGTTGATGAATCTTTATCTGAATCTCACCATTTCCTATTTTCTGCTTAGCATTAATAAAGATTTCTCTTTAATTCCTTTTTCATTGTGACAGTTTGCCTCTTTATACCATTAGCTGTAGATCTCCTGGAGGAAGAGATATGTCATTCATCTTTTTATTGTCAGTATCTGTTGTAACCCTGCTTGACATTATAGTTGGACCCACTGAATAGCTGTGAGATGAATGGATGAAAGCAGAGGTTGTATGAGAGTTCCCGTGTGTGTGCACAAGGGTGTACAGGTGTACATGTGAGACAGGTGACTTGATGATAGAAGTAGGAGAGACAGACCAGAGCAGGCTGGGAGCTTGTGAATAGTAACCCAAATATGTAGTCATCATTAGTGAGTGGGAAAGGGACTGACTAGGAAGGAGAAGCAGCTGGATGGCTGATGTTGGAACTTAGTATATGTGAAGGAATTTTATGAAATTGTAGATAACATCTAGGAACTCTGAAACTAGGGGAACTCAGAATTAATCTGGTGTAACTGCCCGTTAAGTACAGGACACTATGAACTGCTGGTTGAGTAGAAAATTCTTAGATTTTAGAACTTCATAGATTCTTGTTAGAGTAGAAGCTATTTGAGAATATGAGTCTCTGGCAATAGTTTATTTATTTATTTTTTTTTGAGACTAGGTCTCGCCATTTTTGCCCATGGGACAGCAGGCTCACGTTGCCGGGGGTACCACAGACTCAAGCATTCCCCAGCCTCAGCTTCCCAGGTAGCTGGGATTACAGGCATGTGCCACCATGCCCAGCTATTTTTTTGGAATTAGGTCTCGCTCATTGCCCTGAGCGGGACTCAAACAGTAATCCCTGGTCCCCACTGCAGCTTCCTAGGCGGCTGCTTACAGGTACGCGCCACCGTGCCTGGCCTGACAATAGTTTTTTACGTGTACACACTTTTAATTAATATTAAATATAATTTTACATGAGGATTGAGGGATTGGGAAAAATGAGATTTTCTTATTCTAGTCAGAAATGAAGTTTGAAAACTAGTCTGAAAATTTGTGTTTCAAGCAGTAGGATAACAGGGAAGATATATAATTCAACTGTATGCAATGTCTTTGGCATGTACTATTTTATTTATTTATAATTATTTTATTTATCATTTCATTGTTTACATGTTTATGCTTATAGGTGTGTATACATATATAATTGTAGTATGTCATTGCATTCTCCAGAGCTTTCTCTCTCATAACCCATGAACCCTCATCTTGATCTTCTTGTGCTCCTCCCTTCCCTGATTACTCCCTCCTCCCTCCCTTTCCCTTTCCTAACTGCTTGCCCCAGTTCTGTTGTCAGCTTATTTTGACTTTTTCTTGTCCTTTTGTTTGTTATTCCTATATTCCATCCATTGTGAGAACATATGGTTTGTCTTTTTCTTTCTGACTTGTTTCTGCTAATATTATTCATCTAGCTTCATCCATGTTATCACAAATGCTTCATATTTGTTGGGTTAGAATATATTCTTAACAGATTGTAAATGTCCAACTATGCAAGTCTAAATATGCATTTGACCCTATCCCTCTCTACAAACTGCAGTTTTTTTCCTGTTTTTTTGTGTTTTTGGCATGATTTTTACTTTACCAGATATATGCCTCTGAATAAAAATGTGCTTTTTTTTTCTACTGGGGGTATGAGGAAGCCAATGCTTGCAATACACATGCTGTATAGAAAGTTGATGTCTTATGTTGGTAGAGAATTGTTATGATGAACGCATGTCACAGCCTATCCTTAATTACTAGATGGGTCTTTTTTGACCTCAACCAGTATTGCCTTCTGGGCAGCTATTTATTGTTAAATGGATGTTCCAGGACCTGGTCACTAAGGTAACATCAACATTTGCTGTTTGGACTGCAATTTCTTCAGGAAGATTTCTAATGTGTTTGAAGATTGCTGTTGCCAGGAACGTTGGTGTTTTGTGTGACACACCAGTCCTGGTGTAAAGGAAAGGGTCTCCTTACAGCTTCCAACCACTATCCAATATGACCCGTAGAGGGCAGGCTTGCTCTTTTCCCTGATCTGGGCCTGACCTCTTCTGGCCCCTTTGTCTGTGCTAAGTACCATTTTCCTGATTTGTCAACTCACAGTTTCTAGAATCAGTTATGTAATATAACTAAGAAGTATTATGGCAGCATAGGAAACTCGTTTTTTTCCTCCACAAATGTTGCCTCTTGGGGATGGGAACAGGTTGTTTCAGCCCATATGGACACCTCTGTGAGCTTTTACTGCCCTGATTCTCCTAAGGTCATTCACAGGACTGCACCTTCTCAACCATGTAATGTGGAGAGTTTGGATGTCTGATTTTTTAAAAATTGAAGTAAAATGGACATATAGAACATTACGGATAGATAGTATAAAGGTTGCACATGTTCAGTGACATAGTCACCACAATAAATCTAGTTAATTCCCATAGCAACATAAAATTATGCATTTATTGATATATAGTTTCCATATAACATTAATTAGATTTACGGGTACTATGTGATAATTCTATGTTTGTGTATATTATTAGGAAATGATTCTCTCCACGAGTCCAGGCAACACCCAACACTATACAGTGTCATGAACATTTTTTTCTTGTGATAAGAATTTTTAATGATTATTCTCTTAGTGACTTCAAATATGCAGTATGGCATGAGTAATATGATCCTTGCTGCACATTAACTACATCCCTATACCTTATTTCAGAATTGAAAGTTGGGTGTTTTGACCTCCTTCACCCATTTGCTCCTCTCACCCCCTACTTCTTATAGCTACCAATCAGTTCTCTCTGTGAACTTATTTATTTAATTATTTCTAGGCTCCACATATAAATAAGATCAAACGGTATTTATCTTTTTCTGAGTTATTTCACATGGCATGATGCTGTCAAGGTTCATCTTTGTCACAAATGGCAAGACTATTCTGTGGTTGAAAAATGTTGCATTGTGTGGGTGTAGCACATATTTATGTATAATATAGGTATATTTTTGACATTCTTTTTTTTAGGCATTAAATTTTTTTATTTATATTTTTATTTATTTATAGTCCAAGAGCTTTTATTTTACTTTTTATGTTTATTATCTTACACTGTTGTTCATTTTTGTACAATATTTTCTTTCTCCACCACTATAGCTCCTATGACTCATCACCACAGTTCCATGTGCTTGTCCCTCCTTTGTTTGACCCTACTCCCTTACCCTTCCCTGCTGTGTGTTTCAGATCTATGACCAGCGTGCACATTTTGTTCAAAAGCTTAGTTTTGTTTTATTTAGCTGATCTGTTTTCTTTAAAGCAAACATATGAATGATATAATAATACAGCCTCTGTCTTTGGCTTATGTCACTAAGTATAATTCCCTCTAGGTTCATCTGTGTCATTGCAAATGGCAAAATGTACTCTTTTTCACAGCTGAATAGTATGATGTTTATACAGACCATGTGTTTTTTACTCATTCATTGATTGATATATATTTAGGTTGTTTCTGATTAGTAGTTGGTGTAAGTAGTGCTCCAGTAAAGATGGGGATGCATATATTTCTGTAGTGCTTTTTGCATTTGTGGGATAAATACTCAGTGGTTACCTTGTATGAAATTTCTATTTTTAAATTTTTGAGCAATTTACTTACTGTTTTCCTTAAAGACTGTAATGATTACATTCCCACCAACAGTGTGTAGGGTTCCCTTCTCTCCACATCTTCTCCAGTAGTTATTTCCTGTCTTTTTGATAATAGCCATTTTTACACATATGACTTGATACCACATGGTGTTGATTTGTGTTTCCCTGTGATTAGTGATGTTGAGCATCTTTTCATGTACCTGTTGGCTATCTTTATATCTTTTAGGGGAAATATCCCTTCATATCATCTGCCCATCTTTTAATTTGATTGTATTTTTTTTTTTACTATTAGTGTTATGAGGGTTTTCTTATATTTTGGATATTAACCATTTATCAGATATGGAAACTGCAGATATTTCCTCACATTCAGTTGGTTGCTATTTTTATTTTGTTGATAATTTCTTTGTTGTGCAAAAGCTTTATAGTTTGATATAGTCCAGGTTGTTTATTTTCACGTTTGTTGCATTTGCTTTTGAAGTCAGATCCAAAATATCACCAAAACTGATATCAGGGAACTACTTGTAACATATTATCTGGAGGTTTCATGATTTTGGGTCTTGCATTCAAGCTTTATTCCCTTTTGAATTAATTTTTGTGTATGGTATTAGAGAGTGTTCCAGCTTTACTCCTTTGTATATAGCTGTCCCATTTTGCCATCACAATTTATTGAAGATAATACTCTTTCTTCATTGTATATTCTTGACCTTTTTGTTATAAATTAATTGACTATATCTGCATGGATTAATTCCATGGGTTCTCTATTCTGTTGCAACAATCTTTGTGTCTATCTTCATGCCAGTGCTATACTGTTTTGTTTACAACAGTTTTGTAATAGTTTGTCACAGATGTGATAAATCCATCTTTGTTCTTTCTAAGATTGCTTTGGCAATTTGGGGTTTTCTATGGTTTTTTACAAATTTAAGTGTTTGTTCTCTTTCTGTGCAAATGTCAGTAGAATTTTTATAGGAATATATTAAATGTAGATGAGGATTCTTTAAAGAACATTAAAAAGGCTTTTCATTTTGAATCCTATGTTAAGGCCTACCATGTTCCCGCTTTTTTACATAAAGACAGACTTTCATGGAGCTAAATATGCTATACAGATGCATATATATATATATATATATATAGTTGTTTTAGGAAAGATTTAGTAATATATCTTACCTTTATGAGAAGGAGTTAAGTTTTCAAACAATATTGGGCTGTGTTTTAAGAGTTCTGGCTTTTATTTTTGATGTTGCTATTTTCCTGTAAATCATCCTGCTTGCCTTAGTTTACCTGTTTTTAAAGATAATATTCTTTCCATGAACTAGTAGTGAATCTTCTTTAGAGTTTTGGTTGCTTTATTTAAAAGGGGGGGAAGTAATCACACATCAGTGAACGTAACAGATTTCCTGAGAAATGACATTTTTTTCTCAGCCACCTCAGCCTGACCATTTTCTAAAATAACATCAGCTGCAATTTTATCCCTTTATACCTGTGTAAGTTAAACAATAAGTAGAAGGTGTCTCTATTCTTGTCAATGCCAATAATCAACTCCACCTGTGGGAAGGCAGGTGAAAAGTGAAATCTCCTCCACCTGTGTGGGCCAGTTTGGTATGTAGTGTATCTGTGTTCGTGGATGGCTGGGATCAGGCTCTCAAACTTTCCATCAAGTTAATGTTCTTTGCACTTGAATTTCAGTCTGTATTTTACTTGAAACTATATCTAAATTATGTGTCCATGGTATGAATATAATTAGGGAATGTGAGCCTCAGATTAAATCACTTGTGTGAGTTTTCCCAGTAAATAAGTCTAATTCTTCCCTCAACTCTTAAAATGAAATTTAAGATCCATTTCAGATCATGTAAGCCAACATGCTCATTTTACAGATAAAGAAATTAAACTTGCAGAGAACTTCAGTAAGATGCTTAAAATCACCTCATGCCTATTAGGAAGGCTGTTGTAAAATAATCCAAACAGAAAATAACAAGTTTTGGCAAGACTGTGGAAAAATTGGAACCACTGTGTGTTGTTGGTGGGAAAGTGAAATGGACCTGCTACTTGGTACACAGTATGGCAGTTTCTAAAAAATTAGAATCATTATTAATTCTGTTTTGGGGACTACATCCTCCCAAAATTGAAAGCAGGGTCTTGAGACTATATCTGTATACCCATGGTAACAGCAACATTTTCACAATGGTCTTAAGGTGGAAGCAACCCATGTGTTCATCAACTGACGAATGGATAAACAAAACGTGGTATATACATATAGTGGAATATTATTCTGCCTTAGAGAGGAAGGAAATTCTGACAAATGCTACAGTTTGGATGAACCGTTAGGAAATTATGCTACACGAACCAATCCAGACAGAAAAAGACAAATACTGTATGTCCTACTTGTGTGAAGTACCTAAGAGTAACCAAATTCATTGACACAGAAAGTGGAATGGTGGATACAGGGGTTGGGAGGAGGGGAGAGAGGCAGTGGTTGTTTGGAATGGTGGAATGTATTGGAGAAGCCTGCACAGCAATGTTAATGTACTTAACACTACTACTGAGCACTTAAAAATGATGAAGATGGTGAATTTTGTCTGTGCATTATGCTGCACTTCCATGAAGACATGTACTCATCAATACTTGTGCTGCATTACCTCTCAGTCCTCTGTATGTGTTTGCCTTACTATGCCATTCATGGCATGCTTTCCACAAAATGAGTCATGGAACCAAAGCTGAAGCATCCTTCTCGTGGATTTATCACCACCCAGCAAAGGAAATTTTATTGTTGATGCTTAGATGCTGTTTGACTCTCCACCTTTCTCTCTTCTTCCCATTGCTCCTTTCCACTGGGCTCAGGTGGGATAAGTAATATGTGCAACTTAAAATTTCCATGTTCCCCCTTGCATATGCTGTCCCTCTGCGTGAAAGAATACTGCCTCCCTTAGATTTGTGTCTCTCCCTCTGTATGGTAAATTCTCTTTTAATAACTTAGCTAGGGTATCATTTCTTCTGGAAAACACTTTTGAGACCATGTAGTTGAATTAGGTGTTTACACTTTTTAGGGTCACCCAAGCTCCATGGAATTGTAATATGCTGGTCTATGTCTTACACTGGATTCTTCCTTACCAATCTTGATGTTTCCAGGTTTAGCACTTTGTTGATAGAGGTTAAGTGCTCAAAACTCGTATGGGAAGATGAACCATGTCTCTGTGCCTTATGCTGTAAGAGAAACAATTCAAAACTGCCTCATACCAATTGCTAATTTGCATCTCTAGCATTTTAAAAAAAGGGTACCTCTTATTTTTTTTAACATGGTAAAATATACAGAACATAAATATTACCATACTAATCATTTTTGAGTGTACTTAGTACATTCATAGTGTCATGTAACTATCACTATCATCCACCTCCAGAACTCTTTTCATCTTGCAAAACTGAAACTCTGTACCCATAATGATTGCCCATCCTACCCTCCCTGAGTCCCTGGGGAAAAAAACCCTGGCAGTTTTTGACCTTTTATGACTGGTTTATTTCATGTAACATAATGTCCTCAAGGTTTATAGATCTTATAGATAGGTTTGTCACAACTTTCTTTTATTTATTTGTTTGTTTGTTTGTTTGTTTGTTTGTTTATTTATTTATTTATTTATTTATTTATTTATTTTGAGACTGGGTCTCTCTATTTTTGCCTGCAGAACCTTAGGCTTTCGTTGCCTGGGGTACTACAGACTCAAGCAATCCCCAGCCTCAGCTTCCCAGGTAGCTGCGATTACAGGAGTGCGCCTCTACGCCCCGCTATTTTTTGGAACTAGGTCTCGCTACGGGCCCCCAGCAGGACTCAAACTGCGATCCCTAACCCCGGCCGCTTCATAGGCTGAATCTTACAGGCACGAGCCACCGTGTCCAGCCTGTCACAACTTTCTTTTAAAGGTTGATATTTTCACATCATTATCTAAATATCACAGTTTGATCCATTCACCATGGACATCTAGGTTACCTCTACCTCTTGGGTGTTGTGAATTACGTTATGAATGGGGTTGGTTCTGACTTTTCAAAGTTGACAGCCACACAGTGCGCCATATGAGCAGCCCACCTTTAATTCTTTATAGTCTCTATCCATCTGCCTCCTGCTTCATTCCAAATGCCGTAGAGATGCTCTGTAACTTGTTTTCCTCACTTGAAATTGCTTCTCTGGCTTCGCTCTGCATCTGAGGTTCATACCCACTTCCTTATTTGTAGTTTTGGTTCAGTCATGCCAGAGGTACGGTGTGAAGACCTGGTTGTAACCTCGTGGAGTTTAGGATTTCTTGCAGAATGTCTTCCTTTCCCTCTTCTTCCTTTGCTTTCTCTACTCTCCCTTTCCTCTTCCCACCTTCATCTTTAACAGTCTCAGAGAAAGGCAGATTTGCCCATAGCAACCCCCCCAACCAACCAAACCTGTCTCAAGATTCCTGTTCAACTTAAAGCTTTCATTACTTTTCACCTCTGCTGTCCCCTTTCCCTTCATTTCCCATAATCCAAAGACCGCAGAGAATGAATAGCGACCTGTGCTGGATAAAATCAATAGTAAATACAGCCCCTTTCCCAGCAACCTTTAGTTTGGAGCCTCTGGCAGGGAGAGCAGTGGGTTTCTCCTGGTTTGGGTCATTTCTCCTGGTTTGGGTCATTTCTCCTTGTTTGGGTCATTCCATTCTCCATTGTCACAGACCTCCAGACCTGCAAGCACCTTCTCTTCTGCTCATTTCTCCTCTTCCTGCTAATGCTGCTCCCATTTAGCATTTCATAAAGTACTGGTGAGGCATGACTAGTTATATGTAGCACTCTATTGAACATTTTGGGGAAATGTAGACAAAAGCTGCAGCACAGAAGGAAACAGGAAATGTCTGTTTTATTGATGCTTTGAAAATATTGTTCTTAAATGTTATTTGCCTTTCTTCTTCTGGCTATTTCTCCCTAAAAGTCTTTTCCTGTTTAGCAATCTATTTTAGAACTGAAGTTTTTCTCCTTACTACTAGAAATCCAAAAGACTTGGGAACTAGAGGGAAAACCAGCATCGCTGACCCAACCTAATTTTTCCCTCATGAAAGAGTCATCTGCAGAAGGTGCAGGCACTGTAAACATTTCTTTTTGACAAAGTTCATTTTGAATCAAATAGAACAGTTAATTTTGCAATGTGAGTGTTGGACATATGGCAAGAGAGCTCCTCAAGTGTTGACTCATGGCATTAAAGCGTCAACATTAGTAAGTGGCTAATGACATCTTTCTACTGTGTGTGATATTGTGCAAGAGTTTTCAAACACATTTTTTAAGTCTGGATAAGTTGGTTTGAATCATCCCAGATGTTATCCTCACCCTGAGATACAGTGATTATGATAGTTGCTTGCTGTACAACATAACAATGGCATAGCCATTAGCCCAGGCATTGGATCCTGTGTCCATGTCACTGGACATTCCCTTTTTGGGCACTTTGGTTTGTTGCTTTCTTGTGCAATTTACCAGATTCCCCTTTCTTCTTTCACACCTGGCAAGTTATTTTTAGAGGTAAGTTCTAGCTGCAATTTCTTGGGGGGGGGGACTTCAAATGCCCCTGTTCTCTTGGGTGAGCCTTGGGGTGGACTGATGAGAAGAGGAGCCCCATGAAGTCCCCCCCCATCCCCAGCTTTGTCCCTCTGTAGCTTTAGCTCATGCATTGCCTGTCATGCACCATGTGAGAAATAGCTGACCTTTGGTAGTGTGTACTGAGAACTTCCCTTCCTTCATCTGCTCTGGTACCAGGTTGTTTTGTGTGTGTGTGTGTGTGTGTGTGTGTATGTGTGTGTATGTGTGTTAACTGGCAGTGATAGGCTGACTTTGTTGAAGCTGCTTCTTTGTTATCGCTATTATTTGCTCAAACTACTATTTCAGTTGGCACATAATACATGGAAAGTTTGATGAAATAATGGTCCATCCATTTACTGTTAGCAGAGGTGAGGCCTGGTACAAGTATCCTTTCAGAACTCCTAAAAGGTTTTTGGTCCTGCTCAGATCACAAATATCTGGTTATATTTTGTTTGTTCAGAGGACAGAGTGTGGTGTTAGAATGGGACAGACTTGGGTTCAGATCCCAACCTCACCACTCATTAGTTGCATGACCTGGGTGAAGTGATTTAACCTCTTGGCGTATTGGTTTGTTTCTTCTTTCCTTCCTTCCTTTTGTGTTTTCTGAAGAAATAAAAAAAGAACAAGGGAAAATGTGATAATACTATATTCAAACTACTCCAAACGAACTAACTATATTTGATTGTATTTTACAATGACAATACATTTATACACTCTTTTTTTTATCCCCCATTTCTTGGGACATAATGTCAACTTTTCTTGAGCTAAAACGAGAGCAGATACTTGAAGCATCTAGCCTCTACAGTATACATAGTGGGCAGTTGGTACATGGTAGTTGTTTTGTTTCCCTTCTCCTCTTGCTGCTTTGTGAATCTCCACTAGGAAATATAGTCCTGGTCAATTGACAAACTGGTAACAATGATATTTTTACAGATGATTTCCCTTTTTGGGATGTATTTGCATCTCTCAACTTAAGAAATTGGTGCAAAAACATGTAGTGTAGAAATCATAACTTATTTAAATCTCAAATAATGAAAATGAGCTGGAAGATGAGAACTTTCTAATAAATGGACTGCCTTTGGGAAAGCCTTTAAGATGAAATTTTAGGAAATGACAGGTGTTATTTAAAAAAGCTACAATAATGTAGGAATAGAAAGATTAAGAAGAAAATTGCTTATTTAAACGCTGCTATGAAAGATTGATTTCCTGCTTTGTAGTGAGTGATCTTGCAAAGCAATTGGTTTTTGGACAGTGATTGCTGGGGCTTAATTAATTTATGAAGACCAGGAGGGACTGGCTTGTCTGCACTGGAGTGAATTTGCCTCAAGTAATATGTTAAAAAAATTAAGATGATGAAAAATATGAGCAACTTGTCAATTTAAATGAATGTTCCTTTTTTTTCGCCTAGACTTGTTTTGCACTATATGAACCTATATGGGTGGTAGCATAATTAAAGAGCAAATGGGAGATCCTCTACCTCTGAATCATACAGAGTGTTGTAAGCCAACATTACCTAAAAAATAAAAAACACATAAGACCTTTAAAAAGTGAGTGCATAGTAAATGGGGAGTGGAAAATTTGAGAAAGAAAAGCATGATACAAGGTGATAACATTTTAAAAGAAGAAATAGAGAAGATTCCAGAATAGACAACCTTCCACTTTAAACTGCTTGTAAGATCATAAACAAAATTCCATAATCATTCCTGAGTCTTATTTTGTTTCATTTGTGAAATCCTTTTCTCATAGACTCTTCAGAGCGCTAATAAGATAATTAAAGGAAGCCTTTATTTTGTACAGGCTCTGACAGATTATAAATATATAACATAATAAATTTTATTTACACAAACACACACAGAAGAGAGAAAAGAAGCTAGAGTGACTTGGTGACATCATTTGTAATTTACAACAATGTTGACATATCAATCTTAGACTACTTTTTAAGAGAAGTACATTTAGGTCCTTTAATACTATATATTAATGGTACAGTAGGCAGTATCCACATAGAGCATGCTATGAACCAGACAGTATGGTGCTCTATCTTAAATCCTTAGAATAACCCCTATCATGCTTTAATTAGCCCAATCTACGGGTGAGAAAACAGACAATTAGCCAGGTTTGCCTAGTTACTGAGTGGTTTCAAATCTAGTCAGCTAGTTTTTGATTCTGTGATGCTGAACTGTTATACTAAGCTGACTGCCATTATATCTAGAATTTCAAGAGCTTTTTTCACCTAAGTAGAGCAAATGTGTGATATTTAAGCATCATATATTTTGAAAACTTGCCAGGGAGACTAAGAATAGTGTTTGTGGGTTTTTTTTGTATATTCCACAAATGTCAGTCAGAATAACTGTTCATAAACACATCTGCTTATTTCTCTTATAGTTGAATAAAAAGCTTTTTCTTCATGAGTGGGAAGGTCTGACTATCTTATTGACATATGAGTTTATGGTGTTACTTATTTTTAACATTTATGCAAGGAGTGTCAAGTGGTGCAGAACCTGTGTAGCTGCAGGCAGGGGAGGGGAAAGATAAAACAATGAGTAAGACTTAGTCTCTGTGTTCAGAGGAGTTGATGATCTATTGAGGGAAAAAGGTCTCCATATAAATAATGCAAACACACTTCTCACAAATCATTGGGAGAAGTGTGGCACTGAAATACGGAGTTAAGACAGGTACCATTTCTAAATGTCCAGTCAGCAGAACCCCCAATCTGATATGCTTTGTGTTTTTTTTATATATATATAAATAATATATATAATATGTAAATATATATATTTACTGAGTACCTACTGTGTACCAGGCTCTGTGCTAGAAAATTATTTTCAATTTTCCTGAAGTAAACTGATACTTAGTTTTTAAGTATCAGGAAGGTTTAGGGAAACCAGAGTTAATTTTTTTTTATCCCTTTCCAAAGGAACTGCCATATCTGATTGATGCTGGCAGTAGGCCAGACTGACGTACTGCCAAGTAACACTCTGTGGTTGAGCAGGGACTACAGATAATGTAATTAAAGGTGCCAGTGCTACTATATTAGGTACCTCAATGTGGATAATAGGCCATACTTATATTGCTTCTAGGAGAGATGAAACACACAGAGTGTGCTTATTAGAGCTGTCTGCTTCCTTAGGAGTTCTTAATCTATTACACAAAACACTTGAGGTTTACTTTCATAAACGAGAATGTACAAATGACCAGTTCCAAGGACAATGTGGTGGATCCCTGTATCTTTATGAAAGTAAAGGTAAAAACAAATGTAAATCACTAAACATACTATCCTTAAAATGCTGAGGCTTATATTGATTGACCATAAAATTCCTCTTATCAAATGTATATCATCCATATTACTCAGGAGACATGCATTTTCTAGCATTGTTTGAAATTCTTTTCTAATAACTGCTTTGAATACTTATAAAATGAGAGTAATTTAAATAAATACAATATTCTTAAAGAATATATCGAGGGAGGAGGGATCAATTAATGCACAAATGTGACAAATCAATAAAATGAATTTTTCAAAAAAAAATAAATAAAAATAAAAATTATACTAAAAAAATTCAATTGTTCAAAATAATCTTTTTGTATCAAGAAAGTACAGTAATACATTACCATAGTCTTAAAAAATATTCTAAATGAGGCCTGAAGCCAAAAGGAACTTTCTTGTGTAAAAGTCTAGTTTACTTGAAAATATTGAACCCAAATGTGTTCTTCAAGCATTACAGTTGGTCAACACTTATGTTGGATTGGGAAAGTCTTATAGAATCATAGACTCTGAATATCCTTGAATTGACCTCATAGAATCACAGAGCTGGGCACCATTTTACTGGCATTGACAATTGAACCTCACTTCATTTTAGATGTCTTTCATGGCATCCCACTGGTGAGTTTGTAGCCTGTGCATGAGATACAAGAGGTCAGGGCATGAGATACAAGAGGTCAGGCATCTCTTGATGCCTGTGTTACTATTACAGCTAGACAATTCTAAATCTTGTTGCTTTCTACATCTCTGTAACCCATTAGTAGTTCTGACTTAGTTCTTTAGCATGAACTCCAAGATAATCTCAGTATTCCTAGCCATCAAGTTGAGAGCACCAGGCTAAGAGGGCAGAAGAGGAACATCTGGGGAGGATGTCAGTGGGTGTTCAATCCAGACTTGACCTGTGGACCAGGACCTGGGTCCTCTGCTGGGAAGATGGCTAGCAGGGATTTTAACTTTTTTTTTTTTTTTTTTTAAGATCCAATTGACTTTATTAAACAATTTGTGGCTTGGGCAGAATCCCATCCAGCAAATAGAACGGTGCTCTCAAGAATTGAACAGTAGGAAAGGTTTTTCTAGGCAGAAGTGCATGGAGCAAAAGGAAGCAAAGTTTAAGGTAAGGTCCCCTTCTTAAGGGGCTTTGGGGTCCAGACATCAACTTTGCCAGATCATTCCAGATGGCAGGTTAAAGGGGGATTTTGACTTTTATTCTGTACCATAGCAACAAACACTAAGAACACCCAAAGTGAAAATACTTTGTCTGCTCTGTACTACGACTGTGCTAGCTCTTTCACTGGGTCATTTAATTTTCATAATAACAAATAATATGGCTCATTCTCAGCATGAGGAAACACAACCCAGAAATTAAGTGTAAATTAAAAATCTTAGAATGACTGGTACAAAAGGTTGAGAAAGCTAAGCTAAACAGTTAATGGTGGTGAGATTAGGCAATGATTTCATCTTCTAAAGGGATGGAACTTTTAGTTCCACTCCTGATGTGGAAGCAAAGAGCTGATACCATCAGCAGAAGAGGAGCATTGATGAATTTTGTTCTTGGCCTATTTGCAAATGAAACTTAATAGTTTGATAAAACAAAGCTCTGGGAAAACACTGGAATATATGCTAGAGATAATGGTATCTCCACCCCCCAGCACTTGATGAGTAAATGTTATTTCACGAAGGGAATGAATAAAGGAAAAAGGAGATATTTTCTACACAGCACAAATCAGTGTATTAAATCAATTTCAGTTGTTCTGAGGCAAGAAAATACTTCACATAAAATAATATGTCCAGTAACTGAATAATGATGATTTCTGGTATCTTGGGTAACCTACCTGTTGGAGGTTCCATGACCTGACTGCAGGGTTTCAGTATCTTACTGGTATGGTAACCTGAAATGGGGTTTTCAGTCTAGCTGTGAGTTAAATTATTAGATGTATTTTTAACTAGAACATTTCTTTTCTTTAAATAAAATTGGTTCTTTTGACTACACTTTATCCAGAATATTTGAGGATGTTTAGGGGAATGTTAGGAATGGCTTTCATTTGAGAAAATATTGGAGGAAAGGACTGGTCCTAAGGAAACATACACAGGGGCTGTAAGGATCACTGCACAAGGTGTGGTTTGGTGTTGGAATTTAAAGCTTCTTAATTACACGCTTGACAGAATCCTTTCTCCGAAATAAGCAAAATACAAAAGCCACACCTGGTTGTCTTCAAGGATGCCTGTTTTTAAATAGAGAATTAGGTTTCTGTGACTAAGAGGGAATAATCATACAAAAGAAACAAAATGTCCCGTGTGCATAATGTAATGCGTCGGATAATTGGTCCCCCATTTCTTTCTGCTGCCCTGCCTCTGTGTCTGTTTCACGAGGCTGAGATAGTTATAATGCTCCTCACCAAGACCTCATGGTGTGTGGGCTGTGCTCGGTCCTGGATAATGAACTGAGGAATCTACTTACTAGGACTTTACCTTTCAGTATCAGGAGAGTGTTGACTCTTTAGGGTGCTGGCCCTGAGAGCACCGACAGTGCTGACAGCTGTCTTTTTGGGTGATACCACTTCTGCTATTCAGGAGTTGCTCATGGACCTTCAAACAGCCTGGAAAGAACAGAGTGGCTTTCATGCTACAAGATCCCATGCTTTTTATTAGTGTGTGCAGAGATGCAGCCATCTCCCACCCAGTGGAGACAGCGTCAGTGCTGGGTCTGGCCTCCTGGCCCTCAGGACTTGCATGTTGGGGCCCATTGCCAGGAAGCTCTGCAGCTGGAGGGCTGTGTCCAGCCTGCTTCTCCAGAGCAGCCAGCTCCCCGTGACTTTCTCTGTCCTGATAGCAGGTTTCCGGGGACCCTTTCTCTTGGCAGTTGTTACCACTAGTCCCTGAAGATAAGCACGTAGGCCCTTTTTAGTTTAAGATGTTGCTGTTAAGCAAAAATAGTACCATTAGGAAATCACAACAGTCCCAGACCTGATTTCCTATGAAGGCTCTGTGGGACGTAGCTTTTCTTCCTTTAGTCAGACTTTTTCTTTTCCTTCTAACTTCTTCCTCTCCCAGTAAAGGAAGAGTTGGCCTTCCAGGGAGCCTCATGACCAGCACACAGGTCTGAAGGTGCAGGGAAGGACAACTGAGTGATCCTTTTCTGAGTTGCATCCAGGAGCCTGCATCTCTCGGGTGTTCCCTGGGGCTGGACTCTGAGACATTCAGAGGTGCTCCTTAAAACAGCTTCTTTTGGCGGGGGTGGGGTGGGCACCCCAGTAGCAGACTTTCACCCAGTGTGAACTTTCCTTTTCCCAAAGTCAGTGTAAATTGTAACTGCTCTTGACCAATTGTGAATACACTGATATAACTTGGTTAGTACAAATCCCAGGATTAGTGAAGTGACGATAAATTGACCTGGTTGGAAATTGTACCAGCTGAGCTCTTCAAACAAACTTGGTGCCGGGATTGTTTCCTCCACCAGTTGACTTCAAATGACATATTTCACATTTGGAAAACAATATTCCAGACACAAATAAGAAACTATGAATCATACAATAAATATAATACTAGGCTTGTGCCACCACAGCTCTTAGAGCATTGTAGTTTAGTGCTCATTTAATTATCTGTTTGCTATAAAAGTTGGCAGTCTTGGCGTTCCTCTCCAATGTAAACAAAATAATATTTAATTCCCTTGCCAATTATTGTTATACTAGGAAAAAAACCTTTTTGTTGCTGTTGCTTGGTTTCAACTTTTGTATAGTTTTCAAGGAATTTTTTGTTTTTCCTTGAAATTAATCTGAGGTGAAATAGAATTTTCGTTTCGAAAGTAAACAAGCCCGTCAACTACAGATGACAGGAAGATAAAGTACTGTAGCTGATGAGGCATTTCAGAGAAGCCTTTCTGTCAGCCATGACTCATCTGGCCGGGTTGACAACTTAGGGACTTCAGCTTTGGCAGTCCAGGAATTTGGCTTCTTGAGCTGAGAGTCCAGCAAACTCAGGGGTATTGATTACAATCTCTCCTCTGCATAGAGATAATACAGAAAGTCAAATAACAATCAAAAGTTTGCTCAGTGAACATGGCGTCAGAGCCAAAGACCCGCTGATGTGAATAGGCCTCTCAGTGGCTCTGGCAGCCTGTCTTGGGGCTGCACCCCGCCTCCTCCACCCTCCAGAGACAGCTCTGAGAACATAGCCCTCTTCTTGGCTGCTGAGACTGTTTTTTGCAGATTGGGCCACTAGAAACAGTGAATAGCCTCTCTTGTTAAAGAGCACACAAAACCCTCTAGGGTTTGAGCAGATGAGAACGCTGGGAGACGAGACTGTGCAGGCTGTGACAGCTTATTTGCCTGGGTTTTCCATCTCCTTGCAGTTTTCTCTCCCTCTGACTCTGGGTGTTCATCACCACCTTCAGCCCCAGGGACCCATCATGCCCTCTAGAAAATTGGTCAAAGCCAAACAGCAGATCTGTTTCTACTATTGTTCTTAGCTGAGCTGACATAAACCAGACAGTTCATGGACATCTAATTAAGGAGAAAGCTAAAGGAAAACAAACATGGACCGAAACTATAAGAGCATCAGCCTAATGAAAGATAGATTTCTGAGCGTGGTGTAGAATGTTGGGAAATCTAAACCAAACAGTTAGTCATGACCAGGTTAAACAATGACTTCATCTTCTAAAGTGATGAGACAGAGTACTGCCTTTTTCAAAACAATCAGGCTGGTATAACTGAAGAGTTTCCATTTTCCTTATCAGCCTGCTTGGCTTTTGCAGATGACTAATCATATTTAAACAGATTCTTATATAGGAAATGTATATTTCATCTCTGAAGTTGCCCCATTTCTGGCATTATGTTCCAATTCTGGAGGCATTTTGCTAAGACCAGAATGTAGTGATCATAAAATAAGAGTGTTAGAGTCATAAGGAAAACTTTTTACCTCTTTCAGAATACTATTACAAATGCATTTAAAGATATTCAATATGTTTCAATCAACAGTAGCCATTGTTTTTGATCTTTGTTTTTTCAGCTCTCTTTCACTAATAGCAGCCTGTTCATGAAGTTCTCATGTCCTTTTGACATGACCCTGTTAGTCTGGGGGCACTTCCTTCCTCTATGAGCTCATCAAGAGGCTTCAAGCTCATCGTGTATATTTTCTGACCAGAGCAGGAATTAGCCCATCTCAAAGGAGTCCTGGTTCCTTTTAATGGTAAATGGTGTTTTGAGACCATAAACTGGATCCTGGTGGTGTTCATCACTGCTGAGTGGCCTAACTTATAAATATATATGTATATTTTATATATATGTACACACATATATACTTAATTTTTGAGAAAAAAAGTGCATTCCTAGTCATAGTTCTAATTTAAAATATTAATCAGGATTAAAAAAGCATTCTTTGGTTGTATATTTTTTGTTACACTGAAAATATCTTGGCTCCTTTTGACATTCATTAACATTATTAATGACATTAATGCTACTGAATGTCACTTAAGATTTTTTTCCAACTCTGTTTGACCTTGGAGTATATACCACTATTGATGTATAGTCATAATACTGTATTCTAAAGCAGCTTATTTTTCTGTTATGCCAACAACGGGATATTCAGTTAGGTTCACTTGTTTCTGTTCATTTTCAGTTTATAGGCCTTTCTTATTAATATTAATGAAACATGTGAGTCTAGTGTCAAAATGATGTGCAGCGCGTCCAGAGAAGTCTCAGTTGACCACTTTTGTGTCTTCCGTACTGTTCTCTTTCACATACTTTTAGAAGCACTTTTCCTTTTCTAAGTACTAGCGAACATTTGTATTTCCATATTCCTTCATTTCTTATTGGCGTTTCTGTTTACTACGCCCTTGGTGAATGCTGTAGTTAGTTGAAGAATGTTTTTAAACCATTTGGTTCCGAACTACTCAAGTTCCTGACTCAAGATATACGTGAAGAAACACTTCAAAAATAAAACTGCTTTTAAACGGGAGCACTTTTCTTTGTTCTTGGAGCC